>CABFOW010001040.1:87958-131913 GCA_902141385.1 Timema californicum
CACGACAGATAAACAAACACTTTATCTTATTATTATTATCATCACTGCGTCTTACTACCCGTTCGGGTTATACGCACTTACGCTAATGTTTAATGGTAGGGTGATTGTGAGATGAAATGTGGACCTACAGTTTAACGTGGAATCCGAACCACGGTGGAGGCCTGGCATTCCACACGTTCACAAGTTGTGATTAATACACGTCTTGTCAGAGGCGAAGGAAGAGTTTGGTAATCAGATAAATCTGTGCCGGGACCGAGGATTGAACCCACGACCCCAGTACAGAAGTCTGACACCTTACCCCTGGACCGCCAGGTCACCTTTTATTAATATAGATAAACAGTGATTCAATGGTTTCAAATCATTAAAGTTCACGAGCAATCAATCAGCGGTCAAACTTGATATTTTACGTTTTTGGGCGTATCTTTTTTAAGGTAAAGTGTTTAATGTATTTAGCTGAAATCAAGTATATCATATTATTATTATTACTAATGTTATTAATATTATAAATCTTTCATTTTGTACAAATCATATGAATGTTTAGTTAAAATAAATCTCATGCACATACATTAATTAAATTACCTACCCGCTTCGGTGGCCGCATAGTCTAAGGCACTTCTCTCACAGGAGACTAGACTGTTGAAGACGAAATGACTGAGGTTCGAATAGTGGCCGGGTGATCTGGGGGTGGTTTTTCACCAAATGTTGGTCCACTATCCTTACGTACAAATGCGGGTACACATTCCTCTGAATACAACCATCATAATCCTTAAAACCATCAGCGTAATTAGTACAGAGGTGTATAACCCGAACGGGTAATAAGACGCGGTAAAGAGGATTGATAAAGGGTTGATAAAGGGTTGCTGAAGGGTTGATGAAGGGGTGATGTCATCAGTTCCCACTGTAACCGCTCTCCGTTTGAATCTGGCACAGCGCCGATGGTAACTACGAGGTGACCATCATGACGAAAGCCATCCTCCATCACACGGGCAAGGTGACCTGGAAACCACCGGCCATCTACAAATCTTTCTGCGAGATCGACGTCGAGTACTTCCCCTTCGACGAACAGACGTGCTTCATGAAGTTCGGCTCTTGGACGTACGACGGATATCTGGTGAGTACCGCGCGTCTTAGCCCGGTCCCATGGTGTAGTGGTCGGTGCATGTGGTTACGAGCCTAAGGGTCCCGTGGTTCTATTCCTGGCTGGTACCTAGGGTAATTTTTTCCCCCCGAAAATGGATTTACCCCAACGATCACAAGGGTTAGGTTAGGTTTAACTGTTTCCACTGGTTCCATATCCTCATACTCACCATCACCATCATCTAATAGAAAATGGAAAGAGTCTCCGTGGAAAGGATGTACGAGTAGTACATTCCGGCGTCCCCTGGACAACGGTACATTTGTACTGACTAATATCTCATCAAACTGAACTACGAATGATGTAGCAAAGACGTGAAATATTATATTATAGAGCTGTAAAAATGATCTGTCTTACTGGGATTTCTAGTTAAAGGCGGGAGTGTAGAGAACACAAGCTAAGGGCAGTATTTTTGCAGTTTTGGTATCAAAACATTTTTTTTGGGGGTCAAATTAATAAAATATTGTTTTATTAGGAACATAGAGTTTCATTTGATTCACACGGTGATATCAACAGTTGTTGAATATCTATCAAAGATGTCCTATAATTTAATGACAACTTTTTATCTTCATTTAAAAAGTTTCTCACCTAATGCCACTATGCTCGTGACAGATATTCAACAACTTTTGATAGCACCAGGTGTAGAAAATTAAACTCTATGTTTGTACTAGAGCAATATTTGATTTACTTTGTCAAAAAAAATTTTTTTGGCACAAAAACTGCAAGAAATACTTCCTTTAGTTCGATTTCCTTACATTCACACCTTAGAAATTCATAAACGTCATACAAGTGGTTTTTTTTTAACTTTCCTAGGTGGATCAGTACGGCAGTAGGAGAACAAACAGGTGATGTGCTCTCAATTTACACTGAAATATATTCTTGTTTGCTTTACTATTGTGTATATTATAAGATAAAGCCATATTATATTAAGCTGGAGGAGGGGGGGAACTTTTGGCACCGGAAGGCTCGCATGTCATGTAACGGACTCCTCATAAGGCCTCACTCTTCATGTAGAGTAGAATTTACCTAAATAATATAGTGTACCAACTATAGATAGATAAATCGATAAGAGTGGTTAAATCTTTAACATTAAGTTTTAGAATACCGATTATTTATTTAAATTAATTAAAACAATAAAGATAAATTTATAGACAAGGTATACGAAAAGGCCTCAAATTCCACAACCCTAGTTATGAGTTAAGGTTAGATTCATACTTCAAATCGTGTTATCTGCTGGTGTCCCTTTTGATAGATAATATTAATACCTATGATATAACACTAATAATATAATAAAATTAAATCACTGTTTACTGCAAATAAATATGATATATACAATATAAACTCGTCCATCCGAAATCGATGGGATAGTCCATAACTTGGGGGATTTTTCTATTTTTATGAATATAAAAATTTGGAAATACTGGTATTCAATAGGAAGGATACAAGGAAAAGAGGAGGGAAATTACAATGTTTACTCAACATGAGTTAGTGCTGCTATCTGTTAGACAATCATGAGACCTTTCAAATGCACTTTAAATTGAGTTAGTGCTGCCATCTGTTAGGCAATAAAGATAATTTTCTAATGCATTTCAAATTGAGTTAGTGCTGCCATCTGTGAGACAATAATGATACTTTTCAAATGCACTTCAAGCAATTGAGATAATGCTTCCATCTGTTGGACAATCATTATACCTTTCTAAAGCATTTTTTTAGATAATGGTTAAAAGTGACGCCTGACATATTTAAATTGATTTAAATAAAATAGTATTTGTGGGGGTCTTTATTGGGTTTATAATATAAAATATTTTGTTTTAAAAAATGTGTGGAATGTGACTTTCCAATGTATCCTTCATGTGTCATGAAAGAAAAAAACAATTAATTTGAAGTATAAGGAATTGTATGTGATTTTGTGTTAAAAAAATATACATCTGAAGATCACGTGACTGAACGTATGAATACTTGCAAGCAGATACATTAGCTTTTTTTTTTGGATATCAGATATGTCCGTTCGTGAGGTCGTGTTTTTTTTTGTTTGTTTTTTGCCAGTCGAAAGAATGATCACGATTCATTTAGAAGGGTTTCCATTGTATTTTCTAAAAATTCCTTCCAACCAAAACCTTACTGATCTGTCATGTGAAGATAAATAATACTTTTTTTTTTCGTACCAACATTTATTACGTGCACCACGAGAATGCGCTGTGTGCGGGCGACTTTGATGGGTAGCTGGTGCGGGTATGAGATGAAATAGATAAAGAGGGTTCTTTACTGGGGAATAACACGAGTGGAGATGTTTGGAGACGGGATGTTATAAATTGTGAGTAGACGCTGTTAAAGCTAACCTGGCTAACACTCACAAAAAAAAAAGACTCAGAGAAGAACGAAGGGAGGACAAACAGAAACTAACGTAACAACCTTAAGAGCCACCATTTTTTTTAATATGTCTTCCTAGTGAGGATTTCTTTGTGGCACGTGACAGGGCTAGATTATTAGCAACTGGAACCTAATGGCCATTGGAATGTTCTAAACAAAACCAACTCCATGGCATCAGTGACCGAGTGGCCACCGCATGTTGGTGAGGATAGTGCCAACATTTATTGGTAGAAGATATTATGTGTTCGGCAGAACGAACCCTCCGGCCGAAGATCCCAGTTTTATAGACCGCAGCTGCTACTTCTTAATTCAAGTAGCTCTTTATTTGTCCTCATAAGGCTGAGTTTGACCCTGTTCCTGAACCACTGCTTCACAGAAAAATCTGAGAGAGCTAGGTATCGAACCCGGGACACCGGAATCTGTAGGCAGGAACGCTGACCACTACACTACAGAAGTGGTTGGGTGGTCCTAAACATTCTTATTCAATTTATTAAATTAAATATACTATTTTAAATTAATCTCCACTCCACTTGACCATCTTCTCTAGGTTTCAAACGCGAATCCACTAAAGCAGTGGTTCTCAAACCTTTTAGTCACGTGGTCCCCCTGGTTGAGCCTCCGGGACCCCACTTTGAGAATATCTGCACCAGAGGCTCTAAGTGAACACTGGATAACTTTAGGTATCATAAAAGCCAGCTGGTATGC
This sequence comes from Timema californicum, assembly GCA_902141385.1. Classification (NCBI taxonomy): domain Eukaryota; kingdom Metazoa; phylum Arthropoda; class Insecta; order Phasmatodea; family Timematidae; genus Timema; species Timema californicum. The sequence goes on from CABFOW010001040.1 coordinate 92,169, forward strand.
TCAAATCTTCTTGAGATGCTCAAAGTTCGTTCAGAATTTCAGAGACACATCTAACACATATATTCTTCTAGAATGCTAAATCTCCATGGAGCCTCTCAATGTTTTTCAAGAACCCCAGAGTTTCTTAAATACTCCAAAATTCCTGAGATGATCCCGGTGTCAATTGGAGACCTTTGAATGCTGGCAGTCCAGTTCTTAGTACCTATTTCTAGTTCCCTTGACCATATAAAAATCCATATTCATTCACCAGTGCAGATTTGATCAACCTTTTACATCCAATTGGTTTTAAAATATTGTTTTCAGTACACAGGCATTTAAATATTTTAAAAAACTTTCATGATAAATAAATAAATGATTCAACGCATCACTAAGTTATTTCGTATCTCAAATAGTCACTGAGAAATGATGAAAATTGGAAAATCCCCCCTATGTAAGGTACGTACCTATACCCAAAGGCATTTTCAATTCCAAAAATCCCTCGGGGGGACCTTATGAAAACCTCAGATCCCAAGTTTTATCCCAATCGGTAAAACAGTTTCGTCTCTAGCCCGAGGGACAGACATACAGACGGCATTACAAAAAATACTTTTTTGGTTTCACGAGGTTATGAAATGTCGACATTTATCAAAATCTTAAGTTAATTTTTTTTTTTTACGATCACAATACTTTTTCTCCGAGGTAAGAGGACGTGTCTTGGGTTCCTCAGGTGGACCTCCGACACAGTCATCAGACGCCAGACTCCGACACTATTGAGGTGGGGATAGACCTCCAGGACTATTACCTGTCGGTAGAGTGGGACATCATGAAGGTGCCCGCCATCAGGAACGAGAAGTTCTACAGCTGCTGCGAAGAGCCCTACCCGGACATCATCTTCAACATCACGCTGCGACGGAAGACCCTCTTCTACACGGTCAACCTCATCATCCCTTGCGTGGGCATCTCCTTCCTCTCCGTGCTTGTGTTCTACCTGCCCTCAGCTTCCGGAGAAAAGGTGGGGGACACGTTTTATTGCATTATCATAATTTATATTGATTTATACGAATCAAAAGACAACCCCTTCCCCTTTCTCTCCTCGCCTTAGCTTCTGGCTACCATTATCTCTCCCATTTTACTCACAGATTTATTTATTTCGCCGTGTAGCTCCGTCCTGATATTTTTTGACCATGTTCTTCTTGCTTCTGTCAAAGATAATAACCTTGTTCCAATAATATTTATCTCGTGTTCTTACTGTCTTCTTCAGATATCTCAGTGTATCTCCGCCCTGCTGTCACTGACCTTGTTCTTACTGCTAGTGGATGAGATAATTACCTTGTTATAATAATATTTATCTCTTGTTCTTACTGTCTTGTTCAGGTATCGCTGTGTATCTCAATTCTGCTGTCGCTGACCGTGTTCTTCCTGCTGTTGGCCGAGATCATCCCCCCTACCTCACTCACGGTCCCTCTGCTCGGCAAGTACCTGCTCTTCACCATGGTCTTAGTCACCCTCTCAGTCGTCGTGACCATCGCGGTGCTCAACGTGAACTTCCGGTCTCCAGTCACGCACCGGATGCGTCCCTGGGTCCACAGGGTGTTCATCCAGATACTGCCCAAGATCCTCCTGATCGAGCGACCGAAACAGGAGGAAGCTGTCGAGGACGACGAGGACGAGTTGAAACCTCCGGAAGGGGTGTTGACGGGTGTGTTCGACGTCCCCTCGGACATAGACAAATACGTGGCGTACGGGGGGAAGAGGTTCAGTGCGGATTACGAGATACCGGCGCTTCCCCCGTCGAGGTTCGACGTGGCGGCGGCAGGGGGGGTCGGACCTTGTTTCCGGGAGCCTCTCCCCATACCTTTGCCCTTGCCTGGGGGAGACGACGAACTGTTTAGTCCCGGCGGTTGTGTTAGTGGGTTGGTGTGTGGGGTGCACGATATTAGCCCCCCTTTCGAAAAACCGACGCAAGAAATGGAAAAGACGGTCGATGACGCTAGGTTCATTGCTCAACATGCCAAAAATAAGGACAGATTTGAAAATGTAAGTAGATGTAACTTATTAGGTATCAAGTGATACCAATGAATTCAACCCTTCTTCATTTTAGTTAACAATTTTTTTTAAAATTAAAGCTCAAACGATATGGTGGTACCTATTTAGAAAACTTAAAGATGTATGCTTTAGGTTTGGTGTATGTGTATATATATCACACATCGATATGCACGCGAATTATAAACCAGATATTTCCCTTTTTGGTTTTCCACTCTCCCTCCACGAAAATTATGCAAAGTTTTCCCGATTTCTACCTTACTTATCTCCACCCCTATTAACGTAATTAATATATAAATATATCCAGGACGGGTAGTAAGACAAAGTTTAGCAACTTCAGAATCAGACAATTACGATCAATAAAATAGAAAATGATGATCGAGAAAAAATAAAACTTGGTTACCTGTTTTATGGTGAGGAATCTAAAGGAGATGAAAGTATTATTTTTATTGTGTGTTTTGAATGTTATCGCTCTGTTTTATATGTATTTGTCTTTACATGAGAATAATAATAAGAAACGTTTGAAGTCCTCATAAAATATATGCACTTGTTATTATTAAAAGTGTAGATTTTTAAGGAAATTAGTTCTTGAAAAATCCACGCGGAAAATTGAATGAATAAATTATCGTAGCTTTTCTTGACCGATATTTAGATTTAGATTTTGAATAAAAATAATAAGAAATAAGAAATTTTGAAATAGTTATCAACTTATAGCATTGCTATTTTTCTTGTTACACATGAATCAGTCAATAAATGATAAAAGAGCAAATGATATAAGTTTTGTTAATAAGAATACACAAATTAGTAATGTGAAATTAAAATATGAAAAAATGCACACAACAGCTGTGTTGAAAAATGTATACAATAAATAATTGGTTAAATTATGTTGTAAAGGACCAATTTTGATAAGATTAAATTATAAAATTAGTATATTGAACTTGTAGAGTTGAAGATAAAAACGCAATAATAGGTAGGCTTGACTAATAAGAGTAATCACTGATTTCGATAAAATAGAGAAAATTTAAAATATAATCAGTTTGAGTTAAAATAAACCATGATGATATTATTTGCTGTAAAAATGTAGAAACTAGAAATTAAAGATAAAATTATTTTAGTCGTACATGAAAATTACATTTTAAAATTATTCGTTAGAATTCCATTAAGGTGGGTGTGTAGGAAAAGCAAGGTAAGGGAGATATTTTTGCAGTTTTTATTGCAAAAACTTTTTTTTGGTCAAAATAAATCAAATATTGTTCCAGTATAAACATAGAGTTTAATCCTCTTCACATGTTTATATCAACATTTGTTGAATATTTATGTCATGAGCATAGAGTTATTAGACGAGAAACTCTTTAAATTAAGAAAAAAATTGTCATAAAATTTCAGAACATCCCTGATAGATATTCATGATATGTTGATATCATCATGTTAAAAAAAAATTAAACTCGATGCTACTGAAGCAATATTTTATTTATTTTGTCCAAATAAAGTTTTAACAAAAAAAAACACTCAAATTTTCTTGCTTTCCCTTCATCGTACCTTAAAAAGTAATTGTGTGATTGAATAATATGTAGCGAGAAGAAAGATTGCAATGCAAATATGTCGACAACTATTTTAAAATCTATTCTTTCCTACTATTTATATTCAAAACTGTCCTTATTAAAACAAAAATTAATCTTGGAAATTAATCTTGGAAATTTAGTACTGTGTGCTCAAACTATTATCTTACGCATTTTTTTTATAAAGTGGTACAATAGATAGATATTTTAAGATATGTTTATAAAAAAAATCTTCATTTTATTCAAAGCTATTCCAAAATTAGTGTGCCTTTTAAATACGATATCGTAGTCAATTTTTGTTACCACTAAAAACGTTGGGCACGTAGACAAACTTGTCGGATTAATCTATTCTACCTTTCTGATGACAGCGAGCTCAGGGTTCAAATCCCAGAAATGTGTATTACCGAGATTTATTTTGCCAAGTGCACGCCACACCTCTGAATTTTCACTTCCTCATCCATACCCCGTCGGAACAAACAGGTGAGTATTATTATTATTAGCACCGCGTCTTACTACCCGTTCGGGTTATACGCACTTACGCTAATGTGTAATGGTAGGGTGATTGTGAGATGAAATGGAGGACCTACAGTTTAACGTGGGATCCGATCCATGGTGGAGGCCTGGCATTCCCCCACATTCACAAGATGTCTTGTCAGAGGTGAAGGAAGGGTTTGGCAATCAGATAAATCTGTGCCGGGACCGAGGATTGAACCCCGGCCGCCAGCATAGAAGTCTGACACCTTACCCCTAGACCACCAGGTCACCTTGAAGTAAATAAAATACACGTAAAATAAATTGACCAATTACACACACAGTGAAGAATGCATGGGTTTTATCGGATTTAAAAGGTATGAGTTGTTTACTTATTGAGAGGTAATAGTTAGTAGAGTCCTGTCGAGCCTTATCCCCCCGATAACAACTCACGGGCTGCCGCCGTGTCGTCCTGTCCATCTAGGCCGGCTCTCACTCCATGTTGATTGTTCCTCCTCCAGGTGGAGGAAGACTGGAAGTACGTGGCCATGGTGCTGGACAGACTGTTCCTGTGGATCTTCACCGTGGCTTGTATCATGGGCACAGCCCTCATCATCCTACAGGCGCCCTCCCTGTACGACACGACACGTCCCATAGACATCCGCTACTCGAAGATAGCCAAGAAGAAGATGAGGATCATGATGATGGGGCCTGAAGAGGATTAGACACCGCCCTCCCCCTTTTCAAATGGGAACCTTAGTTTTTGTAGAGGTGTTTGGTTGAGAGAGGTTCACTATTCTTATAGGAGTTTATGTTTCCCTCTTAAAGCTGTACTTAATTTCTTACGCTGTTTTAAGTTTTTGTTCTCTGCCAGTTATTCACAAACCTTTTACAAAATCCCTTACCTAACACTTTTAAGGTTATTCCCTAACCAAAGTACCCCTTTCAGAGCCATGGCCTAACCAATGTACCCCTTTCAGAGCCATGGCCTAGCCAAAGTACCCCTTTCAGAGCCATGGCCTAACCAATGTACCCACTTTCAGAGCCATGGCCTAACCAATGTACCCCATTCATAGCCATGACCTAACCTATGTACCCCTTTAAAGGCCATCACCTTACCAAGGACCTCTTGCATATATTCATAAAAGTAGAAAACAAATGCCTGCCGGCAATTTTGTAAAATGTAAAAGGGCGTTCAGAAAATTAATCAAATCCTAGTGCTCAACAAAGTCGTGACACAGGGGAATAAAGGTTTAATAAAGTCCATGGGGTCATGTTAAAATATTTCTTAACTTTGTTTTATGAATTTCTACTATAAAAACGTTATAATTAATAAAACTCAGTGGCATACTGTGTATCTTCTGAAATCCCTCTAGTACCTTGGGGGTACGCCTAGCATAGTTTGGGAAACGCTGCCCTTTTCTAAAGTGGACTGTAGTAGTTTTTTTTTGTTTGGATAGAAACAATCATATCACAAAATTTTTAGCACCGAGTCTTACTAACCGTTTGTATTATGCGCTACTGATTAGTTTTATTATTATTATTATTATTATTATTATTATTTTAGCACCGCCTCTTACTACCCGTTCGGGCTACACGCTTATGTACTAATTACACTAATGAGTTAGGGATTAGATACGCTTAATTTAGAGGAAATGAACCCGCACTGGCGTGGAGGGAGTGTGGAAAACTATTTAGGAAAAAACACCCTCGGCGCACCCGACTGGGATTCTTCGGCAGTCTAGTCCAACGCGAGAGTAGCGCGTTAGATCACGCGGCCACAGAACAGATCTACTAAAATTAGTAATGCTATAAATTGATTATATAATATTTAGACAAACTATTGAATAATTATAAAATATTAATAAACAATTGTGAAGAGAAACTAGATAGTTAAAATCAAGAAAATTATTTAAAATTCATACAGTATTAGTTACATTAAAATTAAGTAGGCTTATAGTTTAAATTATATACATGTAAAAACTTATCAACATATTTTTAATATTCACTAACTTTCTTATTTTTACATTTTGTAAGAGGTGTAACTTTATTATAAAGTTGATATTAATAAATAACACCTTTATAATTGCTTAAAGAAAAAACTAGGAATTTTTATAAAATATTTCAATAGATGCAAATTATAGCTAAAGGCTACAAGGGAAATATAAATTTCTATAATAATGTAATTTTCAAGAGTTAAAAAGATTATTATTAATATGTTATTTTTTACACAATGTTAATAGATCACATTTTCTCATAACGGAGTTAAAGTACAATTTAAAAGATTTTGAATACATACAGTACTTTTGTTTATGAATTAACTGAACACTCAAAAATATAGACATTAAGAGCATTTAAGTAAAATATCTTAAAAAAAATTATATATATTTCCAAAATTTTTGGGCTTATAAATAAATAAATGAATTATCAGGAAAAAATAGGGTTTTAATATCTTATCGTACATAGGATGAAATTTAGATGGAATTTTTTTAAATATAGCTAACCTTGAAGCATCTTCTAAATAACTAAATGTTAAATAATGATAAAAAAGCTTTTAAATATTTAGTTTCTTCCATTTTTCATGTGTTGATTTGATAGATTGTTAGTATATTTCTGAGGATGTCTTGAGTTTAATAGCTGACTGTGTGCTGTTGAATGTTAAATTAATAAATGATTTCTTAAATAATCTCTTATTGAATTATATTTGTAGGTGTAACTAATTTAGACATAATAAGGACTGAATAGTGAATAATATACTATATAAAAATATACTTAACAAATTAAATTTATATTTATTACCTTGAGGTAGAGTTTAGATTTTATTTAAAATAAAAAAAATTATTCAATTATTTGAAAGAATTTAAGAGGCCAAGTTTGATTATATTTAAAAAAACATTAACAATAAAATTATATTTTGCATGAATTTATCATTAAATTTAATCATTTCTATCTTAAGCTTCAATAATTTGACCATTGCTAATTCAATCAAATTAAATTATATTAATTAGTCGAAACAACCTACTAACCATTAATATAAAATATAGTTTGTTTATTCCATTCTTATAAACACAATTAAAAATCTTATGACCAGTTTTGGAAACATTTGTTATCTTAAATTTATTCATATCATATGTGTAAAAAAATATTTTAGGTGTCTTACACGTAATAAAAAGTACTAAGAGTACATTATTAATTTTTGTCAAATCACTTTATACATTAATTAAAACAGATTAAATTAGTAAATTTGGACATTTTAAAACATATAATTATTGTGTTTATTTTTAAAATCTCTAAATAAGACTCAAAAATACTCACTAAGAGATTGAAGATAGATACAGTTAGCCGATAATTTAGTATCATTAGGGTTTGGTTGAAATCTCCATGTTTTCAAAAATATTATAAAATACATGAAACAGTCTGTCGAACATTTTAGTAAACTAGACTAACCAAAGAAAAAAATTATTGTAAAACATATTGGAAATTTCAACATAGTATTTAAAATCATTAAAAGTGTTTTATCATAATGATAATAAACATATTGTTTAGTAAGTTTGTTAAATAACAATGTTATTTTAAATTGATTTGTTGAAAATAAATAGCTCATAATAATTGGAAAATTAAAAACTATTATAACTTGTGTAAGTAACTTTTAAAATATTATTTTCCTATGACTATTTAATACAAACTCTAGGCTGACACGTAATTTTGGAAGAAAAAAACTTATATTTTTTCTTTGTTTCTATTGAACAATGTAACATAGCTAAGAGAGTGCCAGTGTTTTGAAAATTGATATATCTCTGAAATACTCTATCGATCGAAGTATTAAAACATTTACTCTAACTAAAATACTTTGCTTCAAGATAAAAACAAGTAAAGGCTGTCATCAAAATACTGTATTTAAAACTGTGAACTGTTTTTGATAAAGTAATGCAAGTATATTCAACAAAAAATGGTTCAATGATACTACAGGTAATAAAATAATCATTAGAAATGTTTGAATACTCTTAATATTGTTATGACTAAATAAAATTTGTAGTTAGACCATGTTATTTTTAATCTTCTTTTTTAGATAAAGTTGTTCAGCAAGTTTGGTTAGTGATTATATATTTATATCTTGATGTATTTGTTTTATTAATTACTATAGTAATTACAATCAAATATTAACTATGATTATGTTTTTTAAAATGCTAGGAAGACAATCAAAGGAAAACAAGAAAACTTAAAACATAATAAACGAGTCTCTTATTATAAAATTTAAACACATTTTCATGAAACATAGAAGTTTCAAATAAAATACAATAAATATTAAAACATATTACGTTAAATGGGATGCACACTTGTAAATGTCATTTTTGTGGTTTTAAAGAAAAAAAATATACAATTATTTGAGTGTGTACATCCTGCTATTTAATATATAATTATTGAATGCTACTCAAAGTTGAATACAATCCAACAAAGATACGTAATCAAAACAACTCTACCTACATATTTTGAAATAAATATTTCATTTTAGGTTTACATTCTTCATCAGCTACATTAGCCGTTAATAACGTTACAGAAATTATTTAATATAAATATATGATATACATGTTTAACCAATTAGATGTAATGTAGTATTCATACAAATTTATCCTATTTGTAGAATCACTTTGATAAATAACTTGAGTACAATGTAAAAATTTCATTTAAAATTTTCAAATGCTTCTTACATTTTAATTTTAAAAGATTCATCAAGAAGGTTGTGATTGTAAAATGACGTTTAATTTTATTGTATTTCCAAATGATTTTAATATAAAATATTCTAGTATGTATTAATTAGATTTTTAATATGCTTGGATTTTTAATATTTGGAATTAAACAAGCATTTTACAGAATACTCATAATTATTAACAATTTAACAAAATCCTAATTGCAGTGTTTATTGTCTTATTATAGTTGATGCTGAATTGTATACATAAAATGAAAAAAAAAACTGTTGTTTCTTTGAACAAATTGATTAAATCAACGTCTTCCATTTATTTAAACTAAAATTGTGACAAAAATAATGGTACTTGAGGAATGTTATACAGCCAATGATTAAAGCCAATCCAAAATTTAGGATGTTGTCTTCTTAGATAATAGATCTAAATATATTTTAATTTTGGTAATGTATAAATTATTTGAAAATTATATAAAACAAACCTCACGCAGATTAAAAATATTTTATACAATTAAAAATAAACATGTTTAAAATTTGGAAATTAGTAAATTGAAAAGCAATAGAAGATTCAAAAAGTCTGAAAAGTATCAATATTTTTGCAAAAATATTGGTGTAAATATTTTACTTATATTTTGAATTCAGTTATATTGTGTTTCAGTAAACTATCAATTCTTCACTTTTTAATAATGAAAAAAAATACTTTTTTTCTAACTCATATCAAATTAGGTACAGAACAACAGCAATATAACTATATCTAGTGTTGCATTTCTACCATGACGTTGTAATCAATTTACTTTCTTTCAAAGATAATGCTCATGTTGTATTATAAATATGACCTTGAACTATTTATTAATTATCTATGTGTGATTTATGTGCCAAAATGGTAACGCTAACCTTTCCTAAGCCTTTACCTATGATCCTGAATGTAGAACTTAGAAAAAAAACTATATTTAGCAAAGATTTTGTTGATATAAAAATCGGTTGCTACAATTATTTATATGAATTTATTCATTGATTAATTCAATAGTTTTGTTCGCGTCGACGTTTGGGAACAGCTCTACACATGTGACGAGTGAACAGCTAGCCGTTAAGTTAGGAGCAGATGAAACAAACTATTCTCTTCGAGGCGATGCGAGCCGCTTTTCAATTCTTTCAGTTCTCTTTAAAGATCGTGGAAGCAAACCCTGTTTTTGACCATCTCATACATTCAACGATAGCCCAGTATCACGAGAGTAGCGCGTTAAACCATGCAGCTTTTTATTTTTTAACAAACTGAGCTGAAGTCTACAATTTAATTTAGGTCCCTAAAATTATTTTTTTTAACCTTCTATTCCCATTTTTTCTTTGCGATTACAAATATACTGTATGTTCAAAAAATAAGGTTATGTTTGATAGCATAAATGTTAGAAAAAGTAATCGTGAAAAAAAGATTCTAACCAAATAGCTCTCAAACTTAATATTTTTTTTTAGAATTTTACATTCTAACACTTCTTAAAAGGAAGTTCATTTTCTTGTAGGCAACTCAAAATTAGTAATATTTCTAACATTGCATCATACTACCGGTTCGGGCTGTACGCGCTAATTACACTTATAGTTTAAGGAATTATTAATGCTATTTATAGGAAGCGTATCCACATTTGTGTGGATGAAAAGGGGAAAAACATGAATTTTTTTTGAAAAGCCCTTAGTACATCCAACCGAGATTCGAACCTCGATATCTCCGTTATCGTCAGTCTAGTCTCCTATTAAAAGAAGCGTCTTAGACCGTGCGGCCACCGAATAGGTTTGTAAATTTTGTTAAATCAATCCAAAATTTTAGGTTAAGTATAATTCATAAATGGTGCTCTTTTTATTATTTTTCTTCAATTTAAAAAATGACTCATTCGCTCCCACTCAAGGAGACGAAACAGAAAGGGCAGTTATTGTCTGCCACGGGTACAGCTGTGACGAGCACGCGAACAACCAGAGAGTAAATCTGCTCCCGTGACGCGAACGCAAAAGTACAGATAGAAATGTTTGTAGCAAGCGACGCGAACAGCCAGAGAGTAAATCTGCTCCCGTGACGCGAACGCAAAAGTACAGATAGAACTGTTTGTAGCAGGCGACGCGAACAGCCAGAGAGTAAATCTGCTCCCGTGACGTGAACGCAAAAGTACAGATAGAACTGTTTGTAGCAAGCGACGCGAACAACCAGAGAGTAAATCTGCTCCCGTGACGCGAACGCAAAAGTACAGATAGAACTGTTTGTAGCAGGCGACGCGAACAACCAGAGAGTAAATCTGCTCCCGTGACGCGAACACAAAAGTACAGATAGAACTGTTTGTAGCAGGCGACGCGAACAAAACCAGTTTAAATAGTCAAGAAACAATCATTGCAACGGTATGTATTTATCCGATCGCAAAACATTTTTTAAGTTAATACCACATTATATTCTGCTATAAATAATGTTACATAATGCACTTAAATTTTACTCAATGAAAATATATAAACTCACATAAAAATCCCAATTTTGTACTTACAAAATTACATAAATACCGTAATGTAAAGTTGCTAATGGTAAAGCTTAGTTTGTATGTTTATTGTTTAATTCAATAAAATAATAATAATAATAATAGTAAGAATTACTGTACACTTGATAAAATAAATCATTGATAAAAATATTGGATTAAATTTGGTATATACTGAAATATCTTTTATTAGTAATAACTACATTAATTTATTAACTTTTATATAATGCCATAAAAGTTCATTTTGATAATAAACAAAGTATATATGGGCTAGTAATAAAAATAAATCTATAAAATACCTAATTACAGAATATTATATTTAATTGTTGAGAACCATTGAATTAAAATTATGTTGTAGTAGCTGATAAATTTGAACTCGTTTTAGCTCAATTTCTGAAACATTTTGCCAACCAGAGTGTACAAGCTATGTCATATTGCAGTAATAGTTTTGTTTAAATGATTATATTTAATAATATGAATAAATACATCTATAACATAAAACAAGGAATTCCAGTTAATTTTATTTGTTAAAATTTATTATTTTAGCAAATCTTACTTGACACCAAAAAAATCTAATTTTTTATGTTATTTCAGTATATAAATTATAATGGCTAAATATATGTTTTACTTTCTCATTTAGAGAAAATGTTTTGATCGTGAACATTTTTTATTTCGAGATTTTGAAGGATCTCGAAGTATATTTGTGTCCCTAAATGGCTGTTGCAATTTTTTTCTGTGACCCTGTCTCTCTGTCTGTTTGTACGCGGCGCTTTATTCGAAACGGGTTGATTAATTTCTTTCAAACTTGATATTTAAAGGTCATATAGAAATACTGGAGGCCTAATCTTGGTTTCTAATCTAGATTTAAAATTAAGGGTAGGATAATATATGATAAAATGTTTACATCTTTTCAAAATAGCTATAACGATTTCGCTATAAAATTAATTTCTGGGAAGTGTTTTTACATAATGTTTTTTCCTAAAAATATATATATATATAATAAAAGTAATTTAATAATTACTGATTTTTGATCATTTAAAATTTTCAAAACTGTATTTTACGATTTGGTTGAAAAAAATATCTATCTGAGGAGTATTTTAAATTAAAAGAAAACAATAGATACCGTTTTTTTTAATAGATAAAGGTTCATTTGAGAGTAGCTTACCGATACATAATTTCTTTTAATTTAAAATTTATGAAAAAAAGTATGTACTTTTTGTTTAGATATATTTACTTAAAGTGTCATTCATAATCTCCCTTAAACCTTTTCAACATATTTTCCAAGACATCCAGTAATGAGACGGGGCAAGCTGGGAACATTTCCACACAACTGCTATCGGCCAATCCACCGCGTTGGGCCGAGTCGTACTCTAGATGCTCACTGGGTTCATGTGGCGCCACCGTGTCCAAAGGAATCCTTCAGTAGTAGTAGTACATCATTACAAAATGTAGATAACAGTTTTTCAAGACTATCTAAACTTATTTTTCAATTAGACAGTGTAGCAGTTAATTATATTCTAGTACTAGAGTTAATTAGCTTATAATAAGTAAATTAAGCTTAATGTTTATCATTTAGGACCCCCACGCCCCATTTCACCCGACCGAGATTCGAACCTTGATATCCCCGTCCTCAGCAGTCGAGCTCAACACGACAAGCGCCTTAGCCAACTACGCCACCGAGGCGGGTCTAAGAGAATGTAAAAAAAAATTACAATAATAATACTATCAACACCAAAGTCATCCGTCTAATCTAGTCTGATTTTCCGGTGTTGGAGTGGTCCTAATTTGCTGAGGAATGCCACCCCCTCCCTAACTTAAATAGTTTACCACTCCTCCTCCACGATAAATGCGGGTGCATTACCTCCACATTATACATTTCAGGCCCCCTCCAACTTCCTTAGAACAAACATGCTGATATTCTGGATCGGTATTAAGGCGCTGCGCACGGGTGGGTGGTAATATGAAGTGGCTGAACGAGCAGTAAATTGCTGCGCGTTGATGGATTTAAGGAGCTGCGCACATACGAGGAGTACGATCTTGAGCACGTGCGGCCATTAAGACACTGCACACGGGTGGGTTGTAAGATTCTGCGCATGAGTGGGTGAGTAATATGCTGTTCCCAGACGAGCATTAAATAGCTGCACACAAATGAGCAATAATATGCTGCGCATTGACGTAATGCAAGGTGGTGCGCACACAAATTCATTGCGATATTGCGCAGGTACGCCCAGTAAGGCGCTGCGCATGGATGGGTAGTAATAATAATAGTAATAATAATAATCACCACTTCTTACTACCCGTTCGGGCTATACGCTTTAAGTACTAATTACGCTAATGGATTAGGACTTGAGAAGGTTGAAATAGAGGAAGTGAACCCGCATTTGCGTGGAGGGATGGAGGGAGAGTGGAAAACCATTTAGGAAAAACCACCCCCAGTTCACCCGACTGAGATTCGAACCTCGATCTCCCCGTCCTCAGCAGTCGAGCTTCAACACGACAAGCGCGTTAGCCAACTACGCCATCGAGGCGGGTAGTTGGGTAGTAATATTCTGCGCACGTGTGGGCGGGAAGTAGGTGCTGCGCACGGATGGGTAGTTAGGCACGGAGCATGTTAACAATACTTTACTCTAACGACTAGAAGAGTTGTCAGCTCACGTGAATATGGCCCTCAGCAGCTCAACAACCATGGAGCTGCGAGGTGTCAGCCTCTGGGTAGATTCACACAGGGTGCGTAGTACGCATGCGCGACCGTCAAACCCCGCACTGGAAACATTATATTCATCATAGAACAAACTATCACATTCTAAAAAAAAAAAAGTGAAGAAGAGTCGAAGATAAGATTTTTGTTGTTATTATTGTCGTCACATAACACTTCTTTTTAATTTTAAATTAATGATTAAGTGCATATACAGTAGCCTCATGGCTTCTTTGGTGCTAACTGACAGCCCACAGCTGACAGCTGACTGCTTTGAAAAGTTACCAGATCAAATTATGTATCCCTACGCCGAACCATATGATCTGCAAAAACATGTGTTTAGCAGTTGTCACTTCTGACAGTCAAAATTTAGGTGTATACCTAAATGTTGACTGTCAGAAGTCAGCTGTGAGCTGTCAGTCAGCACCAAAGAAACCATGGGACTACTGTAGGTAAAGAGAAAGATTTAGAGCAAGGGTCATCAACCCGTGGACCACAGGCCACTTGTTGCCCATGGTAACATTTTCTTCTCCCTTCGAAATGTTTTTAAGATGCAAACGAAGGCTTATTATAAATGCCAAAACTCAAAATTTGAAATAGCAGGAGATATTTTTAGCCTTCGACTTCTTTCTAGACATTTCGAAGCGTCAGAGACGCCCCTAGCGACTAATTCAGACAACGTTTACTCACGAGTCCAAGAGGACCTCCGCCTTGTTGTACACCTCCCTGCGACTCCTGCGGACCAGTTCCGGTGGAGCCAACAAGCCCCCTTGGAAGGTGTTGTCCTTGAGGGTCTCATTGGGAAGGTCGTATGAGAGGGCCCAGGCCAAACCTTCAGTGAATATGTCACTCTCTCTATCCCCGGTCACGAAGGCCTTTATGGTCAAACAGAGCGCCGTCTGTTGTCAAAAAAACAAACAATCAACCGGGTCTTAGTAGGACCCTGGACTCCCGATAATCTGACATTTCTTTTCGACGAGTCTTAATACTCTTTTTTTTTAATCACCAAAACACCCTCAAATAAATCTCACAAATAAAACACCACTACCACCAAAAAAACTAATCAAAACCACACATACACAAAAAACCAAATAAAATAACAATAAAACCACAACACCAAAAATCACACAAAAACGACACACAGAAAAAAAAGAAAAACTTAACACACATATGCAAAAACACACTGAAAAACCACCAAAAAAACACCATAAATACCTAATAACGCCGTTGCCTTATGGGGTAGGCAAGAAACCGTGCATACAGCTAAAAAAAAAACAGAACTTCATACCTAAGACATCCTCACTAACTTTCTCCACACTTCCCTATTCTTCTATATTCCTTTCGCTTCATCAACATCCATACACCGATTCATACATGCTTTTTTATTCTTAAAACTCTTAATGTTTCTCTTTTTCACACATTCGTCTACAACATTTAACCACGTCTTACACGGCTTCCCCCCTTCCTTTTTATCCACACACTCTACCTTCATAATATTTGCTTCGTAACTAGATCCACTCTCATCCTCTCAATATGCCCGAACCAACGTAATACTCTTCTTCCACACCGACCTATTGGATTCCCTTAAACCCGCACTCCTTCAGCACCCATTCATCACCGACTGTCCATACGCGTTATTAAATTACTAATACCAGTTCCTGTGATCGAAAGATCGATCATTTTTTGTGGCAATTTTAAACCTTTTATAACTCACCTAACACTGAAAAAAAAGGTGTCATATCACGCCATCGGTTTTTATTATTGTTATTAGCACCGCGTCTTACTACCCGTTCGGGTTATACGCACTTACTCTAATGTGTAATGGTAGGGTGATTGTGAGATGAAATGGAGGACCTACAGTTTAACGTGGGATCCGAACCACGGTGGAGGCCTGGCATTCCCCACATTCACAAGATGTCTTGTCAGAGGTGAAGGAAGGGTTTGGTAATCAGATAAATCTATGCCGGGACCGGGGATTGAACCCCGGCCGCCAGCATAGAAGTCTGACACCTTACCCCTAGACCGCCAGGTCACCTGCCATCGGCTTTTAAAGGATAGGTTTTAACCATAAAAAAACTGTTAAGATTGTTTTTTAAAGTTCATTAGCTAAAATTATAATATTTTTGTGTTATTTAAAAAAATGTAAATAAGTTTTAAAATATTTATTTTACTCCCTAAATTCTTTCTCACTACTTTTTGATTCTCCCAAAACTTCTTCAGCGCACCGTTTGAAAAACGCTGCGTTGTCACTCTCTCAATAGACTGGACCACCAATAACTGGACGATCGGGGTTCGAATCCCAGTTAGGTGAGCTAAGCGTGATTTTAGATAAGTAGTTTTCCACTCCACTTATACGAAAATGCAGATACACTTTCTCTAAATTAAACCTTCCTTATCCTTAGTCGATTTGTATAGATAGTAGATATGCGGACGGATAGTAAGACTCAGTACTAGGAAAAAATATGATAGTGAGATAAGGATGAGGAAGGTAGAACTGTAGACGAAATGTACTCCCGTTCATGTGGAGGAAGAGTGGGGAACCATTTAGGTAAGACCATTCTCGGTAGGCCCAACCTGGATTTAAGTCCCGACCTCCCTGTCATTGGCAGTTTAGTCTATCATGAGAGTGATTCCTTAGACCATGTGGCCAGTGAAGTAGGCTCACATGAATAATTAATAACGTAGAGAGTAAACCAGCAGTTTTTAAAATAAAATAAATGTTAGGAAACGTTAGTATATTTTCTCATATATTCTACTAAATTTTGTTACAACATTTTCAAAATAAAGTTATCAGTAAACTACTTCTGAGTAAGTTTACCTTGTAAAACAACACATGTTATTTTAATACTAGTATGACGCAGTGTTCATATATAAGCTTTAAAAATTAATTGTTTTAGTCATTTATGAAAGGTTTCAAGTTTTTTAAATCAATTATTTGTAGACCACCCTTAATTTATATTATTTTATTAGGTGTTCTGTCTTACGACAGGTGAATTCCTTTTGTCAATGAACTTAGACCTCTAACGCGCCCTGTCCTATGCATCCTCCTTCAGTTCACTTTTTTTTTTTCCTTCAAAGTATCAACTATTTTAATCCTTCTTCTTCCTAAGCCCTTCTTTCTTCTAAACTTGTCTTCTATTACGTCATAAAATTACCTTGAGGCGTGACTTATCATCTAATCTTTTCAGCTGTACCTCCAGACTCGAAATATAAAATTATCACGATTAATATACTGTTCCTATATGAAAAAAGTAAGAAGTAAATTATTTTTAAATATGCCTCGTCTTTGATTACTTACTTCTGCAAACAAAACAAAAAACACCCTACATTGGTTGAGTGAACTAAAAGTTAAGACCCGCCTCGGTGGCGTAGTTTGCTAATGCGCTAGTCGTGTTGAGCTCGACTGCCGAGGACGGGGAGATCGAGGTTCGAATCTCGGTCGGGTGAACTGGGGGTGGTTTTTCCTAAATGGTTTTCCACTCTCCCTCCACGCAAATGCGGGTTCACTTCCTCTAATTCAACCTTCCCAATTCCTAATACATTAGCGTAATTAGTACTTAAAGCGTATAACCCGAACGGGTAGTAAGACGTGGTGCTAAATATTATTATTATTATTATTAAAAGTTAAGATCCTTTAAATTAGTAATGGATAGATAAGAGTTCAAATTTCAGCAGAATAATTTTAAAAGATTTTTCTCTCTCTTAATGTGTTCCCAACCAACTTCCAAACAGATACGGTTATTATTCCTCATCACGGTTTGATTCATGAAAATAAATTCGTGTATCCCAGAACTCGAAACAAAATATCAACAACAAAAATACCCATTAACAACTACTCACTGTAAAAGTGCTGCCTTGCGGGAACACCACGTATCTTTTCCTTCGGGACAGAAGATGGCCTTCGGAGTTTTGCATAATATAATCTCCGCTAGATGCCAGCACAGTCAAACAGACGAGACACAATATCATGAAAAATCTGTCCATCACACCCTAGAAGAAGGAAAAAAAAAGGAAAAGGATGAAGTAATATTTTCATCAACTTTTAAAAATTTCAGATTATATAATAGTTTATTTTTAAAATAATAAATAGCTCATGGATACAGATATACGAATTTATATTTTAAATTTAACCCCTTCATAATTTGTTTTGAAATAAGCCACCATTAAGTATTCAAACATATAACCATACTTAAGACCTTTAATAGCGTGGCTATTTATTACATCATGATAGGAGCATTTAGACAGTTATAATTGTAAAGCCTTACCGAGTCGACGATAGCTGCGTTATCTGTTAGTTCGTGATCTTAATTGACTCATATGATTTCCACACGTCCATCACAGACTCTACCTTAAAATATGAGCGAAGAATGACCCTGGGCACATGAAGATTTCTGGATAGCTCAGTGGAAAGAACATTGATGTATCAAACCAAAGGTCCCGGGTTCGATTCACGTGTCCAGATGACATTTATGAATATATAATGTAGAGATGTACACTAAAATTACCCTGATAGGTACAAGATTACCTTGCTTGATATCACTATGGTAAAGATTATAAGATAGGGCCATAGTGTATTCAATCAAGGTAAGAATGTTACATTTCAATGTAAACAAAATGTACGTAACTGAATGAAAATAACTTAAACAAATGTAATTAGTAGATAGCTGCCATAACACGAGTTATTTATATTCGCTTCATACGTAAACTACAATCCAATTATCACACGAAGAGCCTTATCTGAAATCTAGAAAAGTTACTAGATATAATTTCACGTATTCATGCGTCAAGTCGTGTGATCTTCAGTATTATTATTTATAAATATAATTAAAATATTGACATCAAAATAAATATGTTTTAAATTTTTAAACGCACTTCTTATATAAACTTTGAAAATCGGACTGTAAAATAAATAAATACACGACAAAACTAGGCTAGATCCTTGTCAACATGGCTGCCAGGCGTACCTGATTACTGAAGCGTATTTTTAACTTTTTTTTTTTTAAATACGCCTATATTATTTTATTGTCTTATTTACAAGAAGAATATTTTCTTAGTCAGTTCAAAATAAACACATTTAAATTTATCAAGAAGTGTAGTTTCAATTGGTAAAAAAATCTTGCTTTTATTAGAAAGAAAAAAAAATAGCACATGTTTGAAATATATTAAAATCAAACTCTTGAAAAAAAAATTTCATTTAAAATTAATGTTCATAGCTATTTTATGAATACTTACTTAATAAATGTTCACTGAAGTGAATTAATTTGAGAGCGTTGGCTATTAATTTACTTTTTTCTGCTTACAGCCACACACAGTTTTAAAGTAAGTGTTCTTAGAAGCTGTCTCAATTACCGCAACACGATCCCAAACGTAATTATGACACAGATGTTGGTGTTGTCTGAAGGTTGACCGAGACCATTAACACCTTTAATTAACACGCGGGTGACCTGGCGGTCTAGGGGGTAAGGTGTCAGACTTCTATGCTGGCGGCCGGGGTTCAATCCTCGGTCCCGGCATAGATTTATCTGATTACCAAACCCTTCCTTCACCTCTGACAAGACATCTTGTGAATGTGAGGAATGCCAGGCCTCCACCGTGGTTCGGATTCCACGTTAAACTGTAGGTCCTCCATTTCATCTCACAATCACCCTACCATTACACATTAGCGTAAGTGCGTATAACCCGAACGGGTAGTAAGACGCGGCGCTAATAATAATAATAATAATAATAATAATAATTAACACGCGTAGCTATCTTAAAATAAGATGCATTCACATTAGCATTTGGATTCATGGTTCACTTAGGAATAAAATTAAATATGTATTAATTAAATGATGTCGTTTAGGTATTCCAACAGACCGCCTAGTGGTAAGAGCTCCTGGATACAGACACAGAGCTCCTGGGTTCGATTGCAGGTGCTTCCGTATCTTTCTGTGAAGCAATGGTTCTGGGGCAGGGTCAAAAAACTCAGCTCCGTGAATAAATAAGTAGCAGTTCAGGTCTAGAAAACTGAGACTAAATGTTGGAGGGCTCGCCGTGCTTGCAGCATGACATTCTCTATCCATAAGTGTTGGCACTATCATCGCTAACAGACGGCGTCCACTTGGTATTTAAACAACTAATTTTACCCGAATCGGTGGACTAAGGGTCGATATAATCCATTTTGGTTTGCCAGGGATGGGGAGGTCGGGATTCGAATCCCTGGAGGATTTCTTGAGTGTGTTTTACCCTAGATAATTTACAGCTTTTACCCAAATAAATACGAATACATTTACTTTAAATTTTGCTTTCCTTATTCAAACTCAATTAGTGTATTTAAATGCGTAATACCGAGTAGCATTAAGATTAAAAAGGACACAAAAAACCTCATTTTAAGTTACGAATTAAAAAAAAATCGCCATGGCACCAGTTCGCAATCAAGCCATACCTACAAAGTGACCACCGTCTGTTGGCGGAGATATTGTCAAATTCTGTGGATAAAGAGTGTCATGTGGTCAGCACAATGAACCCTTGAGTCATTAATCTCAGTTTTATAGACATGAGCTGCTATTTATATATTCAAGTAGCTCATCATTTTTCTTCAAGAGGCTGAGTTTGACTCCAGCTCCAGAACCACAGCATCGCAGAAGGTCTGGAAGCGCCTGGGATCGAACCCGTGACATATATATCCGTAGCCAGGAAATCTTAACGCTAGACTATAGAAAGGGTCAAGTAATAAATAAATTCTTAGTTAATTATCCAGCTATCAAGATCTAAGAAAATGTTTATCTATAATTTTTTTATTTATCAAAGAATAAATAGAAGCTGTTTAACTTAGAAAATCATCCATCATCGGTGGAAGCACGATCTAACGCGCTAACCTCGCAGTAGACTAGACTGCCGATGATGGGGAGATCGAGGTTCGCATCTTGGTCGAGTGAAGTGAGGATATTCTCCCCTAAATGGTTGTCCCCTCTCCCTCCACGCAAATACGGGTACACTTCCTCTAAAGTATAACCTTACTAGCCCCTAACACATTAGTGTAGCTAGTACATAAGCGCATAACCTGAACAGGTAGTAAGATCAGGTGCTAAAAAAAAAGTAAATCCAACCCTTACTCACTCACACACGTATCTTGATAAAAAAAACTTTACCTGACTCTAAAATGACTTATTTTCATTTTATAAGATAAATATTTTATTAAATAAGATCATAAATACAATACGTTTCTGTAATTTAAATCTTGGTAAACATTATGTTTCATAACAACCTCGGTGATGTTTTGAAAACAATGTGATATTCGTTGATTAATAATTAATAACACTTTGTTGTACTCGGTATCACTTCACAACAATAACGGCATCTAGATATTCATTTCGGGTCCCTTAAGAAACATATCCAGCACGGATAGATGACACGTAGGGAACATTTCCACGCAGTTGTTCTCGGCCAATCCACCGCGGTGCGCCGAGTCGTACTCTAGATGCTCGCTAGGTTCGTGTGGCGCCACCGTCTCCAGAGGTAGCCTGGCAACAGATACAGTAGTATGTATAAGGGTTCAAGAATCTTCTAGAAAATTCATGCATGATTTTCTTTTTCTTTTTGTGAACAAATATGTTAACGTCTTAGTGTTGTTTTAAAGGTAATAATTGTAATAGTCCACGTTTGGGCTACAGCTATCGTAGCCCAGTTTTTGGAAAGATTAGCCAGTAATAATATATCGTTGCTCAGAGAATGCCCGAATGTACTAATCGTACATTCTCTCCATGGGGGCTCTTTCCATGTCTCTATGAGAAGATGAGGTGATGATCATAATGAATATAGGGGTCTGTAACCAGTGAACACACTTAAACCTAGTTTAAGGCGATTTACGTTTTTCATTTGGCGTGGAAATGCAGAGCCGTGGGAAAAAAACAGCTATCTTCAAGAATTTTTATTGTTTTGTAATTTTATTTTCGGAAACGGTTTGTTCAAGAATAGAAGCACGTTTATTAAATTATATTTTTTATATACACACCTCATATTATCGTTTTAACAGTGATCAAATATCGATAAAATTGACATTTTTCAATAGAAAACTGCCAGCTCCAAAACAATAAATAAATAAGAAAATGTAACAATTAATAAACATTGATAAATTATCTTAGAAGAGGTGTTGAAAATATTAATATAAAAATTTCACTAGTTCTCGAGTAAATTGGTGTTTACAAACGTATGATTTTTCCGCGAGACCTGTCTGGTAGCTAGCGCCATCTACGGTTTCCGTGATTCAACTGTTCTTGTTGGCGCGGAACGATACTTTGGTCGGTTGGGAAGCCCCGTCACGCCTTTCGCCCTCTCACCTACCATCCCACAAAATAGGTTTTAGACTTGCATTCGACAGGGCCAAGGGCCTTAAGCCTAATTATTCAAACCCTGGTGACCATTGTGGTAATTTACTTTTCAGGGAAAATACCAAAGGTACCAGCCATGAGTTGAACCCGGGACCTTTAAACTCGTAGAAAGTAACACTGACCACAACACCAAGTGACCGGTTACTCTAGAGACATTGTCACATTTATCAAAATCGACCGCTGCAGGTCATAAGATTTGACCTGTTAATATTATTATTATTATTATTATTATTATTATTAGCACCGCGTCTTACTACCCGTTCGGGTTATACGCACTTACGCTAATGTGTAATGGTAGGGTGATTGTGAGATGAAATGGAGGACCTACAGTTTAACGTGGAATCCGAACCACGGTGGAGGCCTGGCATTCCTCACATTCACAAGATGTCTTGTCAGAGGTGAAGGCAGGGTTTGGTAATCAGATAAATCTGTGCCGGGACCGAGGATTGAACCCCGGTCGCCAGCACAGAAGTTCGACACCTTACCCCTAGACCACCAGGTCACCCGACCTGTTAATATGTGTTAATCTCTGCTTCGGAGGCCGAATGGTCTAGGGCGTCACTCTTTAAATAAAGTAAAGACTGCCTATGAGTGGGAGATTGGGGTTTGAATCCCGGTTGGGTTTACTGAGGGTGGTTTTCCTAATTGACTTTTCCTCACTCCCTCAATGCAAATGTGGTTTTATATATATATATATATATATATTATTTCTTCTGAATTCAACCTTTTTTTATCCCTAAATCATGAGCGTAATTATGACGTTTGCGAATAAACTGTGCTAAAAATAAAGAAAAAGAAAAACATGATTCTGTTAAGAGATATATTTTGTAAGGCCTTATTTCTTGCTATAATCCTACTTTATAGTAGTATTTCGGAAGGATAAAAGACCGTCCAGTATGCTCTTAGTTTTACCGTTCTTTAAGGCCTTTTGTCCTACCAAGATAGTACTATACAGTAGGAATCTGGTACGGAATAACGCCTTTCAGAACGTGTTTCCTACTAATATCAATGTATAATAGCTTTCCTAGCGGTCAGGTATGGCTTTTCTTATGAAAATTAAAGATCTGAAAGTTGAAATTCATTATACCTATTCGATTAGCGTAAATAATGTATGCGTATAGCTCAAACGGGTCCTGATATATGGTGGAAAATAAGAAGACTCACGTGAATAAAATGCGGAACATCTCTATGAACAGCGAACTTCGTGGAATGAGACGCTGCGCAGACTCACAGATGGTGCGCAGTATACATGCGCGTCCGTCCAACCCAGCCCTGGGAACATTGTAGACACAGTTCAATTTTTTAAAGGAAGATTCTTTCATTAATTACAAAAAAAAAAAAAAATTGTGGTCAAGACTCATAACATTTTACTATTCTATTGAGGTTACTTTATAGATATTGATAGTATCTACGATAATTGACATATGAAAATCATATGACTTTATGTAAGAATACGCAAAAGTAGATCTGATAATTTTTATACATGTCAGATAAGGTTCTTTCTATGAAAATATAACTAACAAGCTAAGGTTTTTTTTGCAACATATCTTACTATCCAGTCTATCTAAACAAGCCTTAAAAAATAGAGTTTAAAGGGAAGTATATTTGCATTACATGCCTCGGTGATCACATAGTCTAAGGCGCTACTCTCGCAGTAGATTAGACTGCCGATAAAGAGGAGCTTGAGTCTCGAGTCCCAGTCGGGTGTACTGAGGGTGGTTTTTCCAAAATTGTTATACACTCTTCCTCTACGCAAATGGGATGCATTTCCTCTAAATTAAGCCTTACTAATCCCCAAATAATTAGTTTAATTAGTACATTGGTGTATAGCCTGAAACGCTAGTAAGACGTTTTGCTAAAACAATAAAAAAAAAAAAGATCAAAATCCTACGCCAGGACTGCAGGGCTCTTGAAGGATAAGATAAAAAATATGACACTCTTGAGGGTTGAATGGAACACTACATTAGGGGAGGTTGGGTAAAATAATAACGCAAAGGGAATAAACCAAAACTAAAGGTAACATATAATTCCGTGTTGAGACAGGCTGCAGAGGACGGGGAGATAGAGGTTCGAATCTCCGTCAGGTGAACTGGGGGTGATTTTTCCTAAATGTTTTTCCACTCTCCCTCCACATAATTGTGGGGTCACTTCCTCTAAATTCAACCTTCCCAATTCCTAACCCGTCAGAGTAATTAATACTTAAGCGTATAACCCGAACGGGTAGTAAGACGCGATGCTAAATATTATTATTACTTTGAGATAAGAGGTTTCGTAGCTTTCTTTCCCCTATTTTTTTTATTGATATGGAAAGGGATGGCTGTAAGTGAAGGGTGAAATCGAGTATAAGCTTAGCACAGAATATAGAAGCAGTTCCAGAAAACGACATAAACCATTGTATCTTAAACCTTTTGGCCTGACAACGATTGATAACTTCTCTCTGACCGAGACGCCCTCTTTACGATACAGTATGGTTTTTTGTTTGTTTTTATTTTGCTAAACTTTAAGGGAAGCCACTACTCTCGCCATTGATCGTGTAATAAAAGAGTAACTCACGAGTCCATGGCTACCTCCACCTTCCGATAGAGCTCTCTGCGGTTCCTCCGGAATATCTCCGGAGCGGGCAGCAAACTTCCTTTGTACCTGTAATCGTCGTGCTGGGTCTCGTTGGGGAGGTCGTAAGAGATGGCCCAGGCGAGACCCCCGGTGAATATACTGCTCTCCCCGGTGAGCGCTTTGTAAGTCAGGCAGAGCGCCACCTGTCAGTCACACACCTTCAATATATCAAGAGGGGGTAGGAGGGGGGGTTCACATCACACACATTTTCCAGGATAACGTTTTAGATCTCGAACCCCTGAATTGTATTCAAACAGTGTTGTTTTTTTTCAAATATCGGACACTTCTAAGTAACGAACTTTGTTTTTTTTAATCCCGGAATGTATCCGCTATTAAGAAATTTCACTGTATTTTGTATTTATTATTATTATTACTACTATCTGACATGTTATTCTCACGGTATGTGTCCATAAAAATAGGAAAAGGTGAAGCTGAGTGTATTTATTTTTTTGGCAACCATCTTGAAACAACATGGCGGACGTAGATTTTAATTATCCATATACGTTAACCGTACTTTTGCTCTATGTCCGTGAGAAGTTTCAACACAATTGATGTAGGGATTTTGAAAGAGAATGAATTTATTTTGAAGATAGTTCTCCTTCTTTATTGCGTGGTTTGTTTTAATCTACATTCCGTTGTATAACATCTAAGAAAGCTTGTGTTTCTACTCACCGAGAATGTGCTTCCTTCTGGGAAAACAACGTATCTTTTCCTCCTCGAAAGGATCTTACTATCTGGAAGAAGATATCCCGGTAGTTCCAAGGCTGCCACAACCATCGCGCCCCACAGGCCAAGTAACACCAACAATATCTTCATCACGTACCTAAAAGGATCAGGAAAATAAATATTGGATAGCGTTAGATGTTTAAAGATTTTTTAATCATTAAATAATCATTTGAACTTAGCGATAATATTAATAATTAAATATAGTTAAACAAAATTAGATGATAATAAATATAGAAATAGTACATTTCGGGGCAACGTTAAGAGATAAAAATGTTGTTTATTAAAACATAGTTGCGTGGTTAAATTGATAAATCAATAGAATATATATTAAAAATCTTATTGCCTCTTCACAGGTTTGTCGAAGAATGTGAGAATAGCAGAAACTTAATCCCGTGATGAACTTTAAACCAATCACAAGATGGTATCATCATGGGTTTTGTTTGCTCAGGCGCAGTTTGAAATAACTTCAGATTTCTTCAGTGACGTCAGCTTGGGAGACCTAATCAAAATTCAATCAGTGCGCATGCACCTACAAAACGAGAGATACAAGCAGTCAGCTGTATCTACTGTTGAGATATGTTTTGAAATAACGCTTCGAATGGAACACGCATTTGTTTTTCATATTTGTTTTTATTTATTTCACGACACCACAAACAATAATTTTAAAACATCCGTCGTGATATTAATCTTAAAGATTTGTCTGTACACTAGAAAATAAAACATATCGATGATCAGCTGTTTATAGTTAGTGTTGTAAATAATAAATACGGGCGGACATACATTTCTGACAGGTTGTGAATTTCTGCGCCACTCACATTCGAGCATCTTCTACTCTCAATTTTCGGTGAACATAAGAATAAAGCTTTAGTAATTAATTGATGTTGAGTGACAAGTTGAAAGTAGATTTTCATAATTTAATTTGGGAAAGGCAAATTTACAAATTTTTCAGGAATAAAAATAGTCTATTACAATGTTGATGTTTCTAAAATGTATATTAAGAAGATGAAAGAACTAATTATTTTTTATCAGATTCAAACAGTTGTTGAACGTTTCATTAAAAGATTTTATTTTTACTATATACACTTACCAAAATTTGGTTTAATTCTTCAGAACTTGTAATGCTGAAATATTTCTACAGATATCAATATATATTATTTTATTTTTTTCAATAGCCTTCACATGAATCAAGAATTGACATAAACAGGAATGAGTAACACAAATTTTGGAAGAACTCTCGAAGCGATCATTGTACCATTCGTATCAATCATTCTCGAAGAGCAAGTTCGATGCCATACAGCTGTTATATTTGCCCCGCTAATTATGGGTCCAGGAACTGTTTCACATGGCGGACAAAGACCATTCGGTAGCTCTAACCACAAGATAAACAGGTCGTTACTGGATGTTGAACTCTCCTCCTTCTTGTTAAACTAGCGGCTTGTTTTTTTTTTTTTTTTTTACCGTTTGGTAACTACCTACGTCAACAACATGGAAAACACCCCACCCCCATCATCAAGTCATCCGCAATTTTTGTTTTGTTTTTAATTTACACTTCTCTTCATTTATACAATATTATTTATTCTCTTTATGTCTCTTGTTATACTCCCTCGCGTTTGAAAGGGGTTTTATGTGTCGATTTTTTATTGTATTTTTGTGGTCACATTTGTCCTCTATTTGCGAATGGGTGGGTTTTTTTTCTTATTGTTTCCCCTCCTTAACCCAAATAAGAGGTTTTATTAGCCCTTCAAGGCACCTAATTTATATATATATATATATATATATATATATAATTAAAATATTTAACGTGCACCTTCTAAAACGACTGGTTCCATTAGCACACGATAATTTCTATGAGCGAGAGTGAAAGAGACCTACCAATATTGTCTGGAAAGGTTTTTTCACGTACCTTCCAGGGTTATTTTACATGCCACATTCAACATGGGACCGGTGGCTTTACTTTCTCTCCGAAGGAGGTTGTGCTACGGATGCTTATCCCTCCAGAGAAATCCGTCGACCTCAGCTGGGTTTGAACCCACGTAAACATTATAGCTATAATTATGTAGGGTTTCAAATTCGAGACCCCTTTTGGGGCTGGTGTGTATTGTTTTATGTGTCGGTTGAGTGTGTTTATAAAAATTAACTATATAAGTTTTCATGCCATTAATAATTGTCTTATAAGCAAACTAACGATCCATCTAATTTCATGTTTTATTATTATTATTATTAGCACCGCGTCTTACTACCCGTTCGGGTTATACGCACTTACGCTAATGTGTAATGGTAGGGTGATTGTGAGATGAAATGAAGGACCTACAGTTTAACGTGGAATCCGAACCACGGTGGAGGGCCTGGCATTCCCAACATTCACAAGATGTCTTGTCAGAGGTGAAGGAAGGGGTTTGGTAATCAGATAAATCTGTGCCGGGACCGAGGATTGAACCCCGGCCGCCAGGACAGAAGTCTGACACCTTACCCCTAGACCGCCAGGTCACCAACATAAATCTAAGCGTCCAATATTTATGGAAAGATGTCAACTAGTTATTGGTCAATCAAAGCAATAAACTAGCTACCTACATATTTAAACCTGTACAAAATACGTGTAGATGTAGATAGCTAACTCAAAACATAATACAATTATTATGAGCTATTACATTGTTGCCAAGTTTTGGTAACAACCAACCACTTCATCAAACTAAATATAGTATTTGAAATCATCAATAAATATAAATATCGGTTTTATATAGTAAATATTATTCACATTAATTTCCAAATTTTTTTTATAAACTATTATTCTATAAATGGTAATGGAATTGAAAATATGTTGGTAAATTGAATCCACCAACATATTTTTTTTATAATATAGTTAGGTACTGATTAAATAATAAATAAAAAACTAGCATTCAGTATAATTTGAATAAAAATAATCACTTTATTAAAGTTATTGATATTAATAGTTACACTAGAATCTGGTTAATCCGAACTAGTCGGGACCAAAGCTTGTTTGGATTAACCGGGAGAAAACAGGGATACAGTATTTTCATATGAATTTTAAATTACAGTTGAATGCGTTTAATACAGATGTTCATTTATTTAACTGATGTGATATGAACAGTAATTATTTATAGATACAGGAAAGCTCATTGTGTTGACTACACAACATCTAAATATTAAACATTTACTATCAGATGTCACTGTTTATTACAATTCTTTGTTACGACTATTTTTTTTTTGTGACCTGGCGGTCTAGGGGTAAGGTGTCAGACTTCTGTGCTGGCAGCCGGGGTTCAATCCTCGGTCCCGGCAAAGATTTATACATTACACATTAGCGTAAGTGCGTATAACCCGAACGGGTAGTAAGACGCGGTGCTAATAATAATAATAATGATAATAATAAAATTCTTTTTTAACCTTAATCGTGTTAGCTAATCAAATACATCTCATTTGACTTATTATTTTTCCACTTTTTTTTTCTTTCAAAAAGTGTGTTCAGATTATCCGGTATTTCGAACTACTGGTGTAAGGTCAAACGGTGTTTTCACTGTATCTTCAGTCAATGATCAGTGAGGCCATGACAGTAGAACTTCAAGAATTGAAAAGGGGCATTCCTTGTCAACATCCGCACATTTTACAGGGTCAATGGTGGTCGTGTAAGCATCGTGGTGGAATGTATCACTGCCATCACCAGATGGTGACCTAGAAAGCCGAGAGGAACCAAGAAATATCAGTAAACGCAATGAGTTATCAAAATATAAATTATTAATAATTTTTAATGGACTGGATGGGCAGTGTTCTTAAATAAACGCTAAAATAAAACAAATATTGCTTCAGTAAGTACACCTAGTTTAATTTTATACACGTGAAAGTAGACTATAAATAGTTCCTTAATAATGGGCGCAGGCATAGTGAAATTTGAACATGACGTGTTCTCTTCATTTAAAAATGCTATTATGTTCATATGCCAATAAGTAAACATAGTATTAGTAAACATAATAATTATTAATTAATAGTATATAAATTAATTCATTAATTATATAAAATGAATTAATAATTATATCAAATTTAGTAATAATATTAAATTAATTAATTAATACTATTAAATAAGTTTTGAGAATATTATGTCTAAAGAATTAAACTAAACTAACTTAGTGAAGCAACATTATATTTATTTTTCCGTCCCTAACCAGCTTAAGTGCAACCAAAAAACACACTTCAATATTTTTTTATGTATATTAATTATTTAAAAATAATTTTTTCAACTAAGTTATTTATTTTTCAACCATCCAAGTTAACCAATTTGGCTATTTTATGTAGCTCAAATAAAATTCATATAAAACAAGCCAATTTTTATGTGATATAAAAAGAGACATTGAATATTTATAATATTGTTTCGAAATTAAATTCTTGTTAAAATTAAACAAAGTATTTAAGTTCAATTATAATATAATATTTATTTAAATATCTTGTAAATATCTGTAGTAATTTACTACATCAAATAATGAAATTATTTATTTCAGTAACACTTTAAAAATAATATAATATTGTACTTGTGCGCTTTTATACATATTAAAATCTTTTTAAAGTCAATATTTAGTCAAATTAAGTGTTAAAATATCTTAAATGCTAAAATGTGCCATTAAGACGACCAAAATAAATCAGTAGAACTATTAATTTAAGTTAAATGGTAAAACAAATTATTCCAAAGGAACTGGGTTCAGATCCCTTGTCCAGATATCAATTTTTCAAATTAAATAATATAATAATGACAATAGTTTTGTAAACATACATGAAAATGATCTTTAGTATGTCGTGTATTATAGATTCCCCGTCCTTCAGCATTCTTCCAGCCTCACACAATGTCCTATCAACGCAAGCTCTTCCATTCAGTCCATGCCTGGAATTGATAACAAGAGAACAATCCTGTAATTAATAAACAACAACAACGTGGGTCAAGGTTCGAATATCTGTCGTGTGTAATGAGGATGGTTTTTACAAAACTGTTTTCCACTATCCCTCCACGCAAACGTGTGTACACTTCCTATAAATGTGACCTTACATCGTCCATAAAACCACCAGAGTGATTGACACATAAGCGTAGACACTGGGCGGGTAGTAAGGCACGGACGGTGGTAAATAAAAGCCTGTATACCACTCACAACTCCAGTACTTCTTGCAACCCCCGATAGAGCGCTCGTCTGTCTCTGTGGTGCAGGTAGTATGGCCCCGGGTGGGGATATTGGTATTTCTCGATCATCTTTCTGGTGTCACTAGGGAGCTTGAAGAACACATCGCACTCCAAGAGACCATTCCAACCTTTGGGTCTCATGTTGGTCAGTAGACGCTTCGGGTTAGCCACCGTTATCTGGAACAATTGACAGATTACTTTATGGTAAACTCGAGTCTAGAGTTAGCCATCATTATCTGGAACACTTGACAGATTACTTTATGGTAAACTCGAGTCTAGAGTTAGCCACCGTTATCTGGAACACGTGCCAGTAAGATTACTTTATGGTAAACTCCAGTCTAGAGTTAGCCATCGTTATCTGGAACACTTGACAGATTACTTTATGGTAAACTCCCGTCTAGAGTTAGCCACCGTTATCTGGAACACGTGCCAGTAAGATTACTTTATGGTAAACTCCCGTCTAGAGTTAGCCATCGTTATCTGGAACACTTGACAGATTACTTTATGGTAAACTCCCGTCTAGAGTTAGCCATCGCTATCTGGAACACTTGACAGATTACTTTATGGTAAATTCCCGTCTAGAGTTAGCCATCGTTATCTGGAACACTTGACAGATTACTTTATGGTAAACTCCCGTCTAGAGTTAACCAGCGCTATCTGGAACACGTGACAAATTACTTTATGGTGAACTCCCTTCTAGAGTTAGCCATCGCTATCTGGAACACGTGACAGATTACTTTATGGTAAACTCCCGTCTAGAGTTAGCCATCGTTATCTGGAACACGTGACAGATTACGTTATGGTAAACTCCCGTCTAGAGTTAGCCACCGTTATCTGGAACACGTGCCAGTAAGATTACTTTATGGTAAACTCCCGTCTAGAGTTAGCCATCGCTACCTGGAACAAGTGCTAGTTAGATTAATTATTGATATATCCTCACTTTCTCATGATAATGCAAGAATAGTTCCTCTTAAATACCCCCTTAATACTGACACTATAAAATAATTCAATTAATTGCCCTATTTTTTAAAGCTGCTTAAACTAAAACTAAATTATGAAACCGTATTAAAATATCAATAAGCTTACCAGAAAATTACTGCCCTCCGGAAACATGAGATATCTTTTCCTCCTAGATAGTATTTTCTCTTCTGTCTCACTGTTTGTGACGTATTCTACCAACAGTAAGGCTAAGACGACAGATATGACAGCACTCTTCATGATGAGCAAAGGACGTTGAACTGAATATATTCCACACAAAGTACTTGGGTACGAGGTGATTTTCATTTGAATGGAGCATGACCAAAACATAGCCTTTGAAAGGGCGTTAACTGTACACCATTTATTTTTATTTTTTCAAACTCAAGACAAGGAACAATTTAAAGAAGCGTTCATTATTGATAATAAATAAATTGGCTCCTTTACAACTTGTTCAACATCACAATTGTTCGGAGTATCAATTTATACAATTTAAAAAAAAAATGTTTAGCACCGTGTCTTACCACCCATTATGGTTTTACGCCTATTTAAAGTAGCCCCATGACTTCTTTGGTGCTGACTGACAGCTTTGAAAAGTTACCAGACCAAATTATGTATCCCTACGCCGAACCATATGATCTGCATGAATGTGTGTTTAGCAGATGTCACTTCTGGCAGTCAAAATTTAGGTATACACCTAAATGTTGACTGTCAGAAGTCAGCTGTGAGCTGTCAGTCAGCACCAAAGAAGCCATGAGGCTACTGTACTAGTTACATTAATGTTTTAAGGATTAGAAAGGTTTAGTTTATAGGAAGTGCACACGCATTTGTGAGGAGGGAGGGTGGACAATCATTTAGAGAAAAAAAACCCACCTTCAATGCACCTGACCAGAATTGAGCACTAACCTTTCCATCTTCAAACAAAATGTATTTGTTTAGACCCCACTTCAGTGGTCAAATGGTCTAAGGCATCATTATCACAGTAGACTTGCCTGATAATGACGGGGTAACTGAGTTTATGAACCAAGAACGGTTGTACTAAGGGTGGTTTTTAATAAATGGTTTTATATCCTCCTTACGCGAAAATGCGTGTACATTTCTTTCTGAATTAAACTTTTTTCATCATTAACACATTAGCTTTGTTGGTACTGTTCATTTGTATATCCCCACAATGGGTTTTAAGAATCGGTTATATAAACTAGGTGAAATAAATGTATAACTTGTAGAGTTTATTATTAATATTATTATTATTATTATTATTATTATTATCATCACCGCGTCTTACTACCCGTTCGTATTATACGCACTTACGCTAATGTATAATGGTAGGGTGATTGTGAGATGAAATGGAGTACCTACAGTTTAACGTGGAATCCGAACCACGGTGGAGGCCTGGCATTCCACACATTCACAAGATGTCTTTTCAGAGGTGGAGGAAGGGTTTGGGCAATCAGATAAATCTGTGCCGGGACCGAGGATTGAACCCCGGCCGCCAGCATAGAAGTCTGACACCTTACCCCTAGACCGCCAGGTCACCGCTTGTACAGTTAATTTATTTCCTGTTTGTTTAGAAGAAAAAAAGTATTCAAAATCAATATTTTGAATTTTTACTATGAAATCATTTCTACTATAAGAATATCTTCTTTTATATGTATTCATATTTTTTTGTTCATATTTGTGAGTTCTTGTCTTGAGCTGTTCAAAATCTTATTCTAAACTGATCCAAACTTTGAGGGGTGTATTTAAAAATGATTCAAAAATTATTTTGTAATGTCATATACAACTTTATTATTTCCATCTGTTTGGAAGATAAGAGTTTTAAAAAATATTTCCTAAACAATTGTTTTGAGATTTGTACTGCACAGTACATAAGATCGTTTTTTTTTACAAATCCTTCACCGAATGATGCATTATTCGTCACCACTTTAACTTCTCTTGAATGTAATTTTCACTGCAGCATTTTACAAATACTAAAACAAGAATGTGTGTTTGTTTAGATCAATAAAAAGGACAAATACATTAATTTTTTTTCAAAAACACAATAGTTTCCAAATGGTGAATAGGTAATAATGTACACAAATATACTGGATAAAAATTAGCTTGCAAATAAACAATAACATTCTTATTTACTTAAGGAAGCAAGAATGTACTAAAAAATATATAAAATAAACGTATATAATTTAAAAACAAAATATGAACTTTTTTAAACATCGTTTCTTGCCCGATTGATATGATCCAAATATAGTATGTACTCGACTTACACGAATTCTATTTACCATCATGTGAATTCGTAGATACGACGTTTCGGTACTTTGTCTTACTAACGTTATATAACAGGTGCCAACTAAACTTAACAGCTGACCCTCTCAGCAAGCTGACAAAGAGCTGATAGTATTACTGCCATTTTGTTTGTTTCTAGCTTGAACGCAAATGGTATTTTCTCAAAATGTTATTTTTAAACCCAGAAACTGTTTAGCTTTAATTATACCTTGAAGCGAACATGTATGCCAAAAATAACTCTATTTAAGTCCCACCCGACTTACGCGGTTTTTCAAGTTGCGCGGAAACCTTTGTCCCAAATTAACAGTGTAAGTCGCGAACATACTATGTATTTAAAATGCACACTCTGTTTGAATACAGTATACATTCTTTCACCAAAAAAAATCCAAATTGATTTGAGATATTTATTGTGCATTTTCTTAGTCGATTAATTATATTATGATCATACGTCTTATATTATAACTTAATTGTATAACAAACACAGCACCCAGCCCCACTCCCATAAATTCAACACTATGAAAGAGGAAACCAACAATTTCCCGATTATAAATCTTTCAACCCTACCAGGATTTGAACCCGAGACCCTTAGATCGGTGGGTAAGACACGCGGTCAGTCTCATAACAGTTAAACACGTATTTTGATGATTTTTTAAAAATATTTTGTGACTTTTTTTCCTAATTAGGTTATG
This sequence comes from Timema californicum, assembly GCA_902141385.1. Taxonomy (NCBI): domain Eukaryota; kingdom Metazoa; phylum Arthropoda; class Insecta; order Phasmatodea; family Timematidae; genus Timema; species Timema californicum. Next base: position 126,953 of record CABFOW010001040.1, read on the forward strand.
TGTGGCTTAATCAAATCCGTAAAGCACATTATCATGAGGTTGGTACACAAAGGGTGAAGTTGATCTAGAGGTTTATTAGATCATAATCTACGTCATGTCGCGGTGAGTAGAATGGCGAGGAGGGAGAAAGGGCAGGTATCGGTCCAGGGTTCACAACCTGTACGGGAGGCTGCCACGTCGTACCCTCTCATCGAGTTGGAAATCCCTTCCTCTGCTGACGGGAACCTAGACACACATGACAAAGATGAGGCTAATGGTGACGATGCTATATGAGGATATTTGTACTATTATTAATAATTGTATTCCTAATAATATAATATAAAAACTATTTAGTGTATATTTGTTACTCTTTCACGAATAAACCTCACTGTTAATTCCACTGAAATCTCGTATAGACATAGCTGATACGTCCGGTTAACAAATAGGCTATTTAAAACTTACTCCCACCATTTTATTTCAAGATGGTGGCCAAAGAACAGTACCTTTTAGCCTTTTCCCTCAGCTGTTAATCTTTCACGCAAAAACTACATAACCGATTCCGCTTAAATTTCGCATGGACATAGCTCGTACGTCCGGGTAAATTATTGCCTATTTTAAATCTACTTCTGCCATTTTGTTTCTAGATAATGACTAAAAAAACCCTTACTTTTTTGCCTTTATCTCAGCTGCTAATCTTTCACGCCAAAATCACAAAAAATCGATTCCGCCGAAATTTCGCGTGGACGTAATTCTTGACGTCCTGTTAACATATAAGCTGATTAAAATTTACTTTCACCCTTTTGTTTTAAGATGGCGGCTACATTATACTACTTTTTGACCTTTTTCTCAATTGTTTACTCCTTCACGCAAAAACCACAACGCCGAGCTATGTTCAAATTTCGCATGGACATAATTTGGGCATATAAAATACATCTCTAAGGAGACAAGTATAACTGAGATTGGTTGACTCACCTGAATATAACGTGCAAGAGATCCTGCAACAAGGATTCACCAGGACCAAGCAGCTGGCTGGCCTCGCAGATGGTCCGCAGAATACAATCACGACCACTCACGCCTTGGCTGTATCAAGACAAAATTACCGAAATATTCAGCTAAAGATGTCACAAATCCTATTTATTTTACATTCAGATACTTTAATTCTAGAAATCAAAATTTCGATTCTTAGATCGATTTTATACATCCAACTTAACATTAAAATAATCTATTTATTTATTGGTCGTATTATATTGTATTTGCAAAATAGTCACGTGTCCAAGATGGCCTCCGTGAACTGGTACACTTGTTTCTTGTGAAGGTTGTATATGTGACTCACCTGTCCAATATGGCCTCCATGTATTGGTACACTTGTTTCTTGTGACTGTTGTATTGGTGACTCACCTGTCCAAGATGGCCTCCATGTACTGGTACACTTGTTTCTTAGTGACTGTTGTATTTGTGACTCACCTGTCCAAGATGGCCTCTGTGTACTGGTACACTTTTTTCTTGTGAAGGTTGTATTGGTGACTCACCTGTCCAAGATGGCCTCCATGTATTGATACACCTGTCTTCTGTCCCTGCGGTGAAGGATGTAGGGTCTGTTCTTGTGTTTCTTGTACCGGAGGGTGGTGTTGGGCAACTTGAAGTCCAAAGCTATCTCAGCGACAATGTTCCAGTCACTAGGGAAGTTGAACCCCAAGGGTTTGGTCAGGGCGATTTGGGCCTACGTATAGCAAACAGAGATAAGCTATTATAAATGCCATCAGAACAGATACGGATTAAATGTCAGTGTGTTGTTTTGTAATCAGCTAATGTAGAAACATCTGTCAAATATAACTAAAGATTATTATAATGTAATTTATAATTGGGTAACAATGCGCCAAATAGAAAGAGAGCAAAATCTATCTGATAACTTTAATTAAAAATTTTAATCATATGAAACCTAATTGAATGGAAATACACTTGTATAAATTAGAAAGATAAACATATAAATTCAATATTTTAATTAATTAAAACCTAATTGAGCTACTATATAATATACGTGCACATAAAATAAACAGAATAAAACTTATCATCAAAGTTTAATTAGATATTAAAAATAATTAACGTTTAATTTGGTATCTATATGATGTATGAACAAAACAGTAAGAGGGCAAAATCTATAAACTAAACTAGAACTAAAGAATTTAATCAACACCAAATTAAGTGGTAAAATATCCAGGCACAAAATAGGAGTTAGCTATAATTAAAGATTTTAGTTAAATGACACCTAATGGAATGGAAATATATAATATTCACAAACTAGAAAGAAAACAAAATCAATCCACTAAATATAATATTATTAGATCGATTATTTTAGTGTATATTAATAATTATTAATAATAATAATAAAAATGGTGACCTGGCAGTCTAGGGGTAAGGTGTCAGACTTCTGTGCTGGCGGCCGGGGTTCAATCCTCGGTCCCGGCAAAGATTTATCTGATTACCAAACCCTTCCTTCACCTCTGACAAGACATCTTGTGAATGTTTGGAATGCCAGGTCTCCACCGTGGTTCGGATCCCACGTTAAACTGTAGGTCCTCCATTTCATCTCACAATCACCCTACCATTACACATTAGCGTGAGTGCGCATAACCCGAATGGGTAGTAAGACGCGGTGCTAATAATAATAATAGTATTGTGATATGCCGAGGAAAAATAGTTTAATCTCTCCCAAGTAGCAAATGACTCCATGCATCATTTATTTAAGTATATTATACGAAATATGATAATATTATCAATAACCACTATACCCAAATTATATAATTTAAAAATATAATATTTTATGTACTTGACACTTTGATTTTAAATTGTAGAAACAATCGTAATTGTACTTTAAGTGTAAGTGGATAGTAAATAAATATAATATAATAATTTATTTTATCCGACAAATATACTAAAAGTAAACTCACCTCAAAATTGCTTCCTTCCCTGAATACTAAATATCTCTTTATTCTGCTCAGTAAGTGAACATATTTTGTAGTTACACGGGATGGTATTTGTGATAGAATACATAGATATAGAAAACAAAAACTAAATCGCAAGATAAACTTCATTTTAAACTATCTAGAAATTATCAAGCACGAACTAACAAACAATCTCATTTTGTTTTTAAAGATTAGTTAGTTATACGAAAGTACATAATGAAAGTCAATTTAAAGTGAATGCACAAAAATAATTTCTTAACACCGTTATTGAACACTTTTTTTGTAAAGATGTTACAAAACTTGTATTAATGTCTTAGTTTAATTCTATTACTAAAATAATTCCAAAACTTGGTTAAAGCTGGCAATAATTTTCACAAAATATTTGAGCTTCAGCTTTATGTTAAATCAGAAGACTAAAGAAAGAAAGGTTTTTCATCAGGTTACGGTAATCTTGGTGTTTTTATTACTCCAGTCTGTGTGCAGGTGTTAAGTACTCTAATCAACGTGAGTTAACACCCCGCAGCTCAACTCTTTAAGTTCAGTGACTGGGTGAGACCTTTTTCAAAGATATCTTCCAAATTCAAAGAATAACTGACCAAAGGAAGATAGCGTGTTTCTCTCTCTCTCTCTTTATATAGTCTATATGTTATCTCACACAAAGAAATTAGCTTTTAGTTTGCTTCTATGGTTTTTAAAATGTGGCCATATTATCTCAAGACCAATATTTTTTCTTAAGTTGTGGAAACATATTAGAATATTTAAGTGGACAGTTTCCCACAAGGTAGCAGCACTAAGAATATTTGAGAATTTTGTGACTTTACTGATATTTTCTTGTTCCATTCATATACATAAAAACATGTGTTCTGTCTTACGACAGGTTCATTCCTTTTGTTCCCCTCAACATTTCCTTTTATGACGTCATAGAGAAGACCGTTCCTCCTAAGGATGAGGCCGATCTAGTTCGCTTTGTACCGGATATCTTTTATTGGCATCATGGGATTTAACGTCATGCTCGAATTCGAGAGCCCTTCGGGGCTGGTGTTTTTTATTTTTATTTTTATTTATGTGTTTCCTGTCTTTTATTGTTCATGTACATACATATGTTATTATTATTATTATTATTACCGCGTCTTACTACCCGTTCGGGTTGTACGCACTTACGCTAATGTGTAATGGTAGGGTGAGTGTGAGATGAAATGGAGGACCTACAGTTTAACGTAGAATCCGAACCACGGTGGAGGCCTGGCATTCCACACATTCATAAGTTGTGGCTAATACACGTCTTGTCAGAGGTGAAGGAAGGGTTATGCAATCAGATAAATCTGTGCCGGGACACAGGATTGAACCCCGGCCGCCAGGACAGAAGTCTTACACCTTAACCCCTAGACCGCCAGGTCGCCATATACAGATGTTTACAAACAATAAATTACCATACAAACATCAAACAAAGGATCTAACAGGACTTTTCTTTTGAATAAAGTTTTTTGTTCAAACGCCGTTAGCCTCGTGAGTGAGATATTTTCAAAAAGATCAATTGAAATAATGGTATATGCAAAATTAAACTATAAACTAGCAACAGTGGCAATCTTTTTCTGATTTCGGAGAAAGCGCTTTCTTTTTTTATAAGTACTATATAAATATTGAATTAACTCCGACGTTTTCTGTCGACCCACCTTAAAATCGCCAATAAGATCCTGAGAAACTTTATGGTTTATAAAATGGATGCTCTATGAGTGTTCTAGTCTTTATTTAATACGAAAACCGGTGACCTGGCGGTCTAGGGGGTAAGGTGTCAGACTTCTATGCTGGCGGCCGGGGTTCAATCCCCGGTCCCGGCACAGATTTATCTGATTACCAAACCCTTCCTTCACCTCTGACAAGACATCTTGTGAATGTGGGGAATGCCAGGCCTCCACCGTGGTTCGGATTCCACGTTAAACTGTAGGTCCTCCATTTCATCTCACAATCACCCTACCATTACACATTAGCGTAAGTGCGTATAACCCGAACGGGTAGTAA
>CABFOW010001040.1:142322-173083 GCA_902141385.1 Timema californicum
GATTGTGAGATGAAATGGAGGACCTACAGTTTAACGTGGAATCCGAACCACGGTGGAGGTCTGGCATTCCCCCACATTCACAAGATGTCTTGTCAGAGGTGAAGGAAGGGTTTGGCAATCAGATAAATCTTTGCCGGGACCGAGGATTGAACCCCAGCCGCCAGCATAGAAGTCTGACACCTTACCCCTGGACCACCAGGTCACCAATTCCGGCGTTGTTTTGAACGTTGATCTACCTTAACAATGTTATGATTCTAGCTGTCCCATAAGTGTGTCAGAATTATTTTTTTAATGTGTGAAAAATGTGCAATATTTACCTGAAATCGAAAAAATCTAGCTCTGGTGCAATCCGTTTTTTGATAGGTCTTACCGTTTAACCACAAGAGACCTCCAAAGAAAGGTCCGCACCGAATTTAAAGTTTCTCCACCATTTTGAATTTCTTTCGGGGGTTAGATATTAATTTTTTTAATTTTTTGGAATTTTCTCGTCGGTTACAGACTAGAAGCTATAAGTTTGCCAAATTTCAAGTTTCTAACTCATCTGGAAGTGGGTAAACATTAATGTCAGTGAGTGAGTGAGTGTGTGAGTGAGTGTGTGAGTGTGTGAGTGTGTGAGTGTGTGAGTGTGTGAGTGAGTGAGTGAGTGAGTGAGTGAGTGAGTGAGTGTGTGAGTGTGTGAGTGTGTGAGTGTGTGAGTGTGTGAGTGCGTGAGTGTGTGAGTGAGTGAGTGAGCCAGCCAGACTTGTGGCTTTATATTATAGCGGTGATAATGATGATGATATTATCTATAAAAGTGATAGCTGCAGATCATACGACCCAAAATCCATAATGACCTAAATATTAATTTGATCTTTTTCGTTAACACAGCGTCTTACTACCCGTTCAGTTATACTCTTAAGTAATAATTGTGCTAGTGGTTTTACGGATTAGGAAGGTTATAATTAGCATTGCGTGGAAAGAGAGTGTAAAAACATTTTGGAAAAACCCTTCCTCAGTACACCCGACCAAGATTCGATCCTCTATCCCCCAGTGATCAGCAGTCTAGTTGACCATTCAGCCGCCGAAGCGGGAATTTGAGATGTTCATTTATTTACTTCCCCCTCTTAGAAATCTATCTCCCTTGAATATGTGTTTGTGACCTGACGGTCTGGAGGTAAGGGGTTGGACTTCTGTGCTGGGGGTCATAGATTCAATCCTCAGTCCCATCACAGATTTATCTGATTGCCAAACCCTTCCTTCACCTCTGACAAGACGTGTATTAATCACAACTTGTGAATGTGTGGAATGCCAGGCCTCCACCATGGTTCGGATCCCACGTTAAACTGTAGGTCCTCCATTTCATCTCACAATCACCCTACCATTACACATTAGCGTAAGTGCGTATAACCCGAACGGGTAGTAAGACGTGGTGCTAATAATAATAATAATAATAATAATATTTAATATTTTTAAGTGTTTCTTCCAGAATACATAATAATTTAAAGAGTTATTTGATCGTTAGCATGTGCTGCTTTCAGCCCGTTAAGAGATCTACAGGAGCCCCATGGCTTCTTTGGTGCTGAGTGACAGCTCACAGCTGATATCTGACGGCTTTGAAAAGTTACTAGACCAAATTATGTATCCCTACGCCGAACCATATGATCTGCAAAAACATGTGTTTAGCAAGCTGTCACTTCTGACAGTCAAAATATAGATATATACCTAAATGTTGACTGTTATAAGTCAGCTGTGAACTTTCAGTCAGCACCAAAGAAGTCACGGGGCTACTGTAACTCACGTGAAGATGTGTCTGAGGATTCTCATGAACATATCTCCTCCTGATTGCGTGTGATGTGCGGCCTCGCATAGGATTCGTAACAAGCATGCTCGACCGTCATAACCATTCCTGGAACAAGATATCACCGGACAAATGAAAAGAACAATATATCACCGGACAAATGAAAAGAACAAGATATCACCGGATAAATGAACAGAACAAGATATCACCGGATAAATTAACAAATTACAACCCTGGAAACCTCTTGTCATATTTTGATATAAGTTTTACCAACACACATTTTTATTTAAACCTAATTCTGATAATTTGTATTCTATTTTATAACATATTTGATTAATAATTATTTACCCTCCACGGAAGTCGTGTGGACGAAGGCACAACTCTCGCAATATACTGGACTTCCAAGACGGAACTATCGGGGTTCGATCCCGGTTGGAGTGCACTGACGGTAGTTTTTTCTTAAATGGTATTCCAATCTCACTCCATGCAAATGTGGGTGCACTTCCTCTATATTAGACCTATAGCTGCATCTAAATATCATGTTATTTAAATTCCTGGATATCTCAGTGTTTATAGGATTGGTTTACTAAGCCAAAGGTCCCGGGTTCGATTATCGTGTTCAGGTGCCATTTTTCAATTTAAAGAATATGATATTTATATGCGGCTATAACCTTATTAAAAAGTATAATAGCGTGGCTATCCAACCCAACCCCTATATTAAGCTAGTTTTAGCCAGTCCACCTCATTACAGCCTATTCCTTACAGGTTACTTCTATTGTTAGCCTCTGCCTCAAATCAAAGCCTTCCCACTGTCCTGCGTACTGAAAAATGCGACATTTTATTATCTTAGCAATATTTTTGAGAACACGGTATATAACTCATAATTATGTAGCATCCTACCCTCTTAATTACCTTCATACATTTTGGAACAAATAATTTCCTAAGTACTTGGTTTTCGAATACCCTAAATAATAATTATTATTATTAGCACCGCGTCTTACTACCCGTTCGGGCTATACACACTTACACTAATGTGTTATGGTAGGGTGATTGTGAGATGAAATGGAGGACCTACAGTTTAACGTGGGATCCGAACACTTTGCCGGGACCGAGGATTGAACCCCGGCCGCCAGCATAGAAGTCTGACACCTTACCCCTAGACCGCCAGGTCACCTCTAAATAATAATCGTTTAAGGTAATAGACCAAGTTTCACAGCCACAAAGAACCGGTGAATTTTTTTTTAGTTTTGTTTCCTTTGCAATCAATGATTACAAACATTGAATCAAGTCGACAGACAACTAACTCACTGGCGGATGACATGCTCCACGTCTTCATAGATGGCTCGACGGCGGAACCTCAGCTGGTTGGCCATTACGGGCAGTTCGTACGTCATTTTGAAACCAATGGCCCATGCCAGGCGTGTGCTGGTTGGGAAGACATTTTCTTTGATGTTGAAACGGAGCTGGAACAAACCAACATAATTCAACTTTATCCATGATGTTAAAATGTAATCAATAAAATAATTACGTGTCTGGATTATAACAATCCTTAACCCGGTTTGTTGAAAGTTTTGCCAGTACTAATGTACCGTTTCCCGCAGACGCCTGAATGTACTAATCGTACATACTTTCCGTGGAGGCTCTTTCCATGTCCCGGTGAGATGAGATGATGATGATGATGACAGTGAATATGATGGGGTGGAGCCAATGAAGATCTTAAATTCAGTTAAACCCAATTAACTGAACCCTGGTGATCATGGATATTAAACCTCTTTTGAGAAAGGGTCGAAAACCAAGCCTCTGACCAATATACCACGAGGCCGGTTGAAATGGTAAATGAAATAAATATCATAACATTTTACCTGTGGTCCAAAGATAAAGTCTACAACGTAAATAATACCTTCTCCCCGATGATGGAACGCAGCTAAGACAAATAATGACATCCTGTTTCTCAATCACTGATTACTTCAATAATTAGTGTGCGAACTTCATGAACGTAATGATTATATTAGTAGACGACTTACAATCTAGTTTAACTAAAGAACCAACACAATATCCAGACCTCTGGCTGTAGATTTATTGATCTGCAGGAATAGTTAACTTTACTCGGTATACCCGCAAACTAAACGCCAAGCTCTTTGGTTTGTCAGTGATGGAGGGTACAGGGTTCAAATCTCAGACGTGTGTATTGTCTCAAATGTTTTATCTCGTTCCCTTAGCGGAAATAAAAATATATTTTTTACTAATTCTACGTTACTTTTCTTTAACCCACTAGCTTAGCTCAATGCCAATAGCCTAGACACTCATCTCTATACTACTAGCTTAGCTAAATGCTAATAGCCTAGACACTCATTCCTATACTACTAGCTTAGCTAAATGCTAATAGCCTAGACACTCATTCCTATACTACTAGCTTAACTAAGTGCTAATAGCCTAGACACTCATTCCTATACTACTAGCTTAGCTAAATGCTAATAGCCTATAGACTCATCTCTATACTACTAGCTTAGCTAAATGCTAATAGCCTATAGACTCATCTCTATACTACTAGCTTAGCTAAATGCTAATAGCCTAGACACACATCTCTATACTACTAGCTTAACTAAGTGCTAATAGCCTAGACACTCATCCCTATACTACTAACTTAGTTAAATGCTAATAGCCTAGACACTCATCCCTATACTACTAACTTAGCTAAATGCTAATAGCCTAGACACTCATCCCTATACTACTAACTTAGCTAAATGCTAATAGCCTAGACACTCATCCCTATACTACTAACTTAGCTAAATGCTAATAGCCTAGACACTCATCCCTATACTACTAACTTAGCTAAATGCTAATAGCCTAGACACTCATCCCTATACTACTAACTTAGCTAAATGCTAATAGCCTAGACACTCATCCCTATACTACTAACTTAGCTAAATGCTAATAGCCTAGACACTCATCCCTATACTACTAACTTAGCTAAATGCTAATAGCCTAGACACTCATCCCTATACTACTAACTTAGCTAAATGCTAATAGCCTAGACACTCATCCCTATACTACTAACTTAGCTAAATGCTAATAGCCTAGACACTCATCCCTATACTACTAACTTAGCTAAATGCTAATAGCCTAGACACTCATCCCTATACTACTAACTTAGCTAAATGCTAATAGCCTAGACACTCATCCCTATACTACTAACTTAGCTAAATGCTAATAGCCTAGACACTCATCTCTATACTACTAACTTAGCTAAATGCTAATAGCCTAGACACTCATCTCTATACTACTAGCTTAGCTAAATGCTAATAGCCTAGACACTCATCTCTATACTACTAGCTTAGCTAAATGCTAATAGCCTAGACACTCATCCCAATACTACTAGCTTAGCTAAATGCTAATAGCCTAGACACACATCTCTATACTACTAACTTAGCAAAATGCTAATAGCCTAGACACTCATTTCTATACTACTAGCTTAACTAAGTTCTAATAGCCTAGACACTCATCCAAATACTACTAACTTAGCAAAATGAATAATAGCCTAGACACTCATCCATATACTATTAGTGTAGTTAAGTGTGGATGGCACAGATGGGCAGTAAGATAGGTAAAAAACTCTTTTAATGCATATTTATATTAGTCATAAAAATAATTGCTATCAAGATATATAAAATATAACCCATAAAGCTTAAAATATTAAAATGGTTACTAATCCACCAGATTATTGACGTACGCCATACTAAAGCAAATAATATGTATTTGCAAATTAATAAAGTAATTAATGATGGTCACACACAAAACTACTCACGAAAAACTTGGTTCCTTTCAAAAAGACTAGTCTCCTTTTGACCCTCGACGCTCTTTGGTCTCCAGAGGCGAACAATACCAGAGCCGCCAACAAAACAAAACACCTAGAGTTAATAATCACACCCATTTCTTCCGTCTCTGTAAACCGAGGGAAAAAAATTGACACATCTCGTCCTTGTTAATAAACACTTACAACACTTAACAATTAAAGATAAGACACTGTGAGAATTAAACTTGGGGTTTTATTTTCCAAACTACTGCAACAATGGCGTCGTATAGTCCATCCTTATAAAAACAATTATGAAAAAAAAAATGTTTTGCATACATGACAAAAGGTTCAATGAACTTTACCTTTAGATCTACATGAAAAGAAGAACGTAAAAAAAATAAAAATGAGAAGACTTGTGTTATTTTTTTTTTCAAAGCGCGGTGCAGACTAATGATAAAGTTTGCTTGCACCAATCTATGTAAAATTTTAACGAGTGATTACGTAGAGTGATCAACTAAACAAAGCTTACGTCACACTTTAGTTTAAGAGCATTTATATCATAATAGATATGAGTTGAATATAAATTTTAATTAAATCTATTGTTTTTTATTTACGAAATAATAAGTTAGTTTTTTTTAGCACCGCGTCTTATTAACCATCAGCGTGAAATGTACTGTCTACTCTAATGTGTTGGGGATAGTTAAAGTTGAATTTATATTAAGTTTTACCACGTCCACGTGGAGGAAGAATGGAAAAATATTTAGGGAAAAACAATCTAAGTGCACCTAACCGGGATTCGAAGCCCAATCTCCCCATAATCGGAAGTACCAGTCAATTACGAGAGAGATACCTTAAAATATTCAACCGCCGAATCATTTAATAAGTGTTTATTGATCGGACATAGTATATGAACGATTTTAGCTGTTAACTTTGCCTCTGAAGTCAATTCAACTGGTAAATAGAAATGACATTGGTTCAATTTCAGTTTAAGGTGACCTGGCGGTCTAGGGGTAAGGTGTCAGACTTCTATACTGGCGGCCGGGGCTCAATCCTCGGTCCCGGCAAAGATTTATATGATTTCCAAACCCTTCCTTCACCTCTTACAAGACATCTTGTTAATGTGAGGAATGCCAGGCCTCCACCGTGGTTCGGATTCCACGTTAAACTGTAGGTCCTCCAATTCATCTCACAATCACCCTACCATTACACATTAGCGTAAGTGCGTATAACCCGAACGGGTAGTAAGACGCGGTGCTAATAATAATAATAATAATAATAATAATAATAAAAATTTCAGTTTAAACTTCTATTGGTAAGATACTTTCCCTTGATTTAAGTTTTGATCACATATACCGACATATGTAAAATTCTAGAAAAAGAAAAAATTGTTTTTATATAAGAGTGAAGTTTTAATACATATTTTTTAAACGCATTAAAAAAAACTGTACACGCGAATTTACCTTAACCTCGTTTCCGTTATCCGAAATCTTCGTGATAGTTTTCGTTAGTTTTTTGGAACTTTGTTTAACTTGTAACGGAGAGTTTTGAAACATCTCTCGACACGTAAGTGTGTTTGTGCATATATTTAGCACGTGGTCTGTATGTGTGTGTGTGTATGTGTTTTGTTCGTTTAAATCAACACCTTCTCTCCACTAGCGGAGCATCAGGGATCATATATTCACGTTACTCACGTCTTCTGGTCATCAGCTTAGCATGCGCACAGCATTCACCTTTACATTCAACTGGAAAGAGGCGACATGCGTCAGAAAGGAGATCATTTCTTAAGACCCTTGGCCCTACAAGTCTTAAACCTTTTTAGTGGGACGGTGGGTAGGAGGGTGAATGGCGTGGCGTGACTTCACAAACGACCGAAGTATCCTTCCGCGCCAACAAGAACAGACGGATAACGGAAATTGTAGATGGCACTAGTTACAGTACAGGTCTTACGGAAAAAGCATACTTTTGGAAATATCAGTTTTTCTCGAGAACGAATGAAATTTTTATGTTAATATTTTCAACACCCCTTCTAAGATAATGTATCGATGTTTACTAATTGTTACATTTTCTTATTTTTTGTTGTTAAGCCTGGAGTTTTCTATTGAAAAATGTCAATTATATCGGTATTTAATCACTGTTAAAAATTATTGAGGAGGTGTGTATATAAAAATAATAACTTAATCAACAGGCTTCTATTCTTGAACAAACTGTTTCCGAAAAGAAGATTACAAAATAATAAAAATTCTTGAAGATAACCGTTTGTTCCCACGGCTCTACATTTCCACGCCAAATGAAAAGGGCCAATCGCCTTAACAAGGAGTTTTACACCGGTCACGCAAACATGTTGGGTTTTTTTCACTACCCGTTAACGTTTTATATAGATAACAAAATAGCAGTGAGTCTTACTACCTGTTCTGGTGGTACGCATATATAACGTGCTAGGTATGAGGTAGGTTGAATTTAAGTGAAATGTACCTGCATTTGTGTAGAAGGAAGAATGAAGGGGGAAAATACCTCAGTGCATTTGACTGGAACTCGAGCCACTATCGCCCTGTCATCAGCAGTCTAGCATATTGCGAGAGAGACGCCTAAGACTATTCGAACATCAAAGAGTGTGTCGTCTATTTTGGTGGCCGCGTGGTCTAACGCGCTACTCTCGCTGTAGACTAGACTGCCAATGACAGGGAGGTCAAGGTTCTAATCTCGGTCTGGTGTACTGAAACTGATTTTTTTAAATTGTTTTTCACTTTTTCATCACGAAATGCGGGTACATTTCCTATAAATATAACCTTCCTAATCCTTAAAACCATTAAAGTAATTAGTACATAAGCGTATAAACTGAGCGGGAAGTAAGATGCAGTGCTAAAAAGAAGTGTATAATTATACATATAAATTAATTACGCTTGGGTAAGTATGATGAAGGCGTAATTTAGAGTAAATGCACCCGAATCTACGTGGAGGTACGCACTACCTTTAATATTTACCCTCCTCAACGTAAGATTAATGTAAATTCAGGTTAGGCTAATTTAGGTTAATTTAAATAGTGTTGAGACACTTTATTATTATTATTATTATTAGCACCACGTCTTACTACCCGTTCGGGCTATACGCACTTACGCTAATGTGTAATGGTAGGGTGATTGTGAGATGAAATGGAGGACCTACAGTTTAACGTGGAATCCGAACCACGGGGGAGGCCTGGCATTCCCCACATTCACAAGATGTCTTGTCAGAGGTGAAGGAAGGGTTTGGTAATCAGATAAATCTGTGCCGGGACCGAGGATTGAACCCCGGCCGCCAGCATAGTTGAGACACTTTAGTATAAGTATACTTGTACCAGTGGTCTCGTGGTTTAAATGTCAACCTCATGCTGTCAGGTTTGTTGGTGATGGGGGAAGGTTGGGTTTAAAAACTGGCCGAAAATAATTCAAGTAGCTTTATCTCGGTGGGTAAAAAATTACCATATTTGCTTGAAAGTCGTTGAAGCATCATTTTTTATTCTGTTATTCCAAAAATCTGTTCCTTATTCATGCTTTATATAATTCCCCACTCAAATCCCTACAATTAGTCTAACTATGTTTCACATTTTATAGTAACATGATAATTTAAATAGGATTAAACCAATCAGTTTTGTTAAAAATGAATCAATCCTAACCTAAAACAAGGGGTGGTTGTGTTGTTACCCGGTCAAGCCAGGCTTGACGGGACTGTACTAGTAAATAATACCCTCCCCTGGATTATTCATTTGACCAACCTCACACACAATAAAGTAGTGGGCGACTGTTTTTGCATTTAACTTAAATTAAATGTTTGATAATGAATGGGAGGGTGAAATGTACTAGTACAGTCGATTGAATCTAGGCCAGAACCGGTAACAACACGCAGGTCGCCGCTTCGAAAGAATACTATACGTGTAACAGTTTGTATCAAAATCTCTTTAAAAATGTTTTTAATTATTAATATACCTTTGTATTACTACTAGGTATTCTGTCTTATTACAGGTCCATTTCTTTTGTCAGCGAAATTAGACCACCAATGCACCCTGTCCTCTGCCTCCTCCTTCAGCTCCCAGAATGATCTTCTTTCCTTCAAGTCATCCAATATTTGAATCCTCCTCCTTCCAAAGCTCCTCTAAACCTCAACCTTTCTTTATATGACGTAGCACAGAAGATATTTACTCCTAAGGATGTGTTCGATCCAGTTTGTTTTGTACCAAAGAATAACATCCAAAATTGTTCTCTTCTCACCCCTCACTTCTTATGATTTCTTCATTTGTCACCCTACCCTGTCTGTCCACTCGATCTTCTCAAGTCTTCTCCAGCACCAAATTTCAAAGCTCTCCAAATTATATTATAAATACTTTCAAGTTAACTCTCAGCGAAGTTGTGTTTAAAATTATTTATTATTTTGGAGTTATGATTACCTAAAGAACTTTTATTTATTACATTGAGGTAAATTATATTGTTAATATAGTTTTGTGACTGTTGGTAACATTTATTTACATATCTATGCCCACATACTACATATAAAAAGTTAGTGAAAAAACCTACACATAAAACATTTTCAGATGTATTTTAATAACAATAATAATAATAATCTCAATATGATACACCTTTTATTTTAAGTATTTAAAAAAAAGTAGTTGTCTTTAATAATAGCTAAAGCACCAAGTACAAAAAAAGGCCTAAGTATTAATATAACTTAGGCCAAGTTATTGTAAATTATCTTGATCCAAAGCATTAGCGTTCAATAGGAATGTAATAGTAGGCCTGTATTCAGTGATGAACGTATGCTATGAGGTCCAATAAACCGTGTCCTATTGGGCACCCTGTATATTTCTGATGACACCCTGCATCGGGCAGCCTCCCGTTACTTTCTGCTGTAGCATAGTCTTCCTCCATATCGTCCCCTTTGATGGAGGCATAACCAGGACTGTAAGATCAAATAAAAACAGTTTTGGATACTAACACTTCCCACATTTTTGTATTTATTAGCTGTTGTTTTTAATTTTGTTTAATGAATACAGAAATGGCTACCGTATTTGTTTGTAAAAACTGTAACAGACATTTGTATTATTATATAAACGATTCTTTTCATTATTTTGTAGATTTTTAACGGTGTTTTCTAAAGTTCAATTCTCATAGAAAGAGCCTTAAAAAATTTAAAAAAAATTTAATGATCAACATTGATTGCATCTTACATTATTATTAAGTTATTTTATTTATATTGATAATATATGCCAAACGTGACGATTAAAATTCAATTTTTATATTAATAGTTTTATCTTACAATTATATAAGATACCAGATTTACTTTTATGTATTCATAATTCAGATTAAATGATCTTCAGCTGTCACTAAGTCATAGATAGTTATTATCAATACCTACATAATAACACTAATACAGATTATTTAAGAAGTAATTTGATATTTTTTAATATTGTTTTTCAGCAAAATGTAGGTGAAAGTTCTGACCAGATAAAAAGTTTAAATTTTAAGTTTAAAGTGTTTTAAAAATCTGTGATAACACACATAAAACTTTCTAAAAACTATCCTAACATTATCTTAAAATGTTCCGTTATGACCCTATCGAAAGATTACTACCCGATAAGAGGACGGTTATATTTAGGCTTATTTATAAACCTTATGCTTTAAACTTAGAACCAAAAATTTTCACGTAAAGAATCATTGAAATATTTATGTTTAGCTTTAAACTTAAACTTTTTAACTGGTCAGACACTTGTTGACAATTTTAACCAACATTTTGACAGAAACGAGATTAAAAATTATCAAACAAATTCATAAATAATGCGATATTTCTAAACGTCTGCAACAAATTTAATTGGTCTACCAATCATCACCCTTAAAGTAAAATAAAAAAAAACCTGCGTGGCGTGAGCTTGCGATCAAGCTACACAGACCATGTGGCCACCGCCATTAGCAATGATAGTGCTAAAATTTTCGGATAGAGGGTGTCATGTGGTCAGCACATTGATACCTCTGGTTGTTAATCTCAGTTTTCTATACAAAAGCCACAACTTATTTATTCAAATAGCTCCTCATTTACACGCCTCGGTGGCCTCATGGTCTAACGTACTAATCTTGCAGTAGATTAAAATGCCGATGATGCGGAGATCAAGGTTCGAATCTCCGTCAGGTATACTGAGGGTGTTGTTTTTTTCCTAAATGGTTTTCTACTCTCCCTCCACACAAATGAGGTTACACTTTCTTTGAATAGAGCCTTCTTAATCCCTAAAACAATTAGCGTGATTAGTACATAAGCTTATAACCCGAACGGGTAGTAAGACTCGGTGATAAATAAAAAAAAGGGTAATTCCTCATTTGTTGATCTCAAGGCTGTGTCTGACCACATTACAGACCCACTACTTCGCATAAACATTCTGGAAGAGTAGTGGGTCGAACCCAAGATCTATAGATATGTATATACTGGCGGCCGGGGTTCAATCCTCGGTCTCGGCACAGATTTATCTGATTACCAAACCCTTCCTTCACCTCTGACAAGACATCTTGTGAATGTGGGGAATGCCAGGCCTCCACCGTGGTTCGGATTCCACGTTAAACTGTAGGTCCTCCATTTCATCTCACAATCACCCTACCATTACACATTAGCGTAAGTGCGTATAGCCCGAACGGGTAGTAAGACGCGGTGATGATGATGATGATATAGATCTGTATTCCAGTAACTTTAGATCACAGAGGCCGTCCTTAAAGGTAAAGTAAACAAACTGTAGGCCCGTATTCAAGGACGATGCTGAGCACTAGCAGAGCATGAGGCCTGTCGTGAAAACAGCCGTCTCGATCGTCTATGCGCGCAGCGCCATGTTGTGGACATATCCTCTGAGTACGGGCAGAGTATAACCTGAGCCAGACCGAGACCAGACTCTGGCGAGACTCAAGATATTGTGTCATAGATCGTACTAGCACGAGGCTCATACTCTGCCTGTACTCTGGCCGTGCTCAGCATCAGTCCTTGCATACGGGCCGGATGAGTAAAGAGGGTGTTTGTTTACGTGAATATGGCGTGGATCAGTTCTCCTACGAGGCCGTTATGTTGCAAAGGAAGCTCGGATACCTCACAAATTGTACGAAGGACACAGGCTCGACCATCCATATCCTGGCTGTAAGCAACGTCACAAGACTAGAGGTACAGTTAAAAGAAGAGAACTGGGGGGAGAGTAAAACTACCATTTTAGCTCTAATTGAGAGAGTAATAATAACAATTATTATTACAATTACTATCGCCAATATGCTAATTGTTGCCGCTATCCTCATGAACAAATATTCAAGAACTGGTGTGATTTATATGGGTATAAAATTAAAATAAAGCAATCTAATAAAACCACCACAGTGGCCGAATGGTCTAAGGCGTCACTCTCGTGTTGGACTAGTCTATTTAAAGCAGGAAGATTGGGGTTGAAATCATCCTGTTCGGTTCTATTGAGGGTGTTTTCCCCCAAAAAAATGGTTTCCCACTTTCCTTCCACGCAAATGAGGGTAGATTACTTCTAAAATACTTAGATATTCAACAACTGTTAATATCACAGTTTGAAGATAATTAAAATCTGTGTTTGTAGTGAAGCAATTTTATTTATATTTCAGCCAAAAAAAAAAGGGTTGCCATAATAACTGTAAAAATACTGACCTTTTCTCTCACAGCCTTCCGTCCCACCTTAAACGGGTAAACCACATAAAGTCAGACAAAGATATTATTTATATTAGCACCGCGTCTTACTACCCGTTCGGGCTATACGCACTTACGCTAATGTGTAATGGTAGGGTGATAGTGAGATGAAATGGAGGACCTACAGTTTAACGTGGAATCCGAACCACGGTAGAGGCCTGGCATTCCCCACATTCACAAGATGTCTTGTCAGAGGTGAAGGAAGGGTTTGGTAATCAGATAAATCTGTGCCGGGACCGAGAATTGAACCCCGGCCGCCAGCACAGAAGTCTGACACCTTACACCCTAGACCGCCAGGTCACCGACAAAGATAATAAACCTACCACTTTATCTACACTGGAGCGATCTCTATAGTTTTTTTTGTGGTCAATCTCCCCTTAAATATAAGACAAGTTTGGCAACGCTGGTTAGTCGAGGTTGCCAGTAGCACCTTCTTACCCCAGCACACCACCTTCAGACATAACTGAGAGCGAAGAGATTTGGCAACATCTAACTGATAGAGAGCGAAGATAAAGCTTTTCTCCGTAAGACCTGTCTGTAGCTCCCTCAGCAATAATATTCGGTGAATGAAGCCATAGAAGTCAAGTTATTTGATTAATGATAAGATAAATGTATTGAAACTTATACTGAAAGAGACTCAAAGGGACTCCTCTGAAAGGTAAATAAACTCCATTGAAAGGGGAAAATATCAACTAGCAAATTAAGTTTCATTATAATTCTAAACGTGTAGATGATTAATGTGGCTAGTACTCATTCTACTATATGAGCCCTCGCCCCCCCCCCTTTCCCCAACTTTAAACCTCCCCTACCCGCCTCGGTGGCGTAGTTGGCTAACGCGCTTGCCGTGTTGAAGCTCGACTGCTGAGGACGGGGAGATCGAGGTTCGAATCTCGGTCGGGTGAACTGGGGGTGGTTTGTCCTCCATGGTTTTCCACTCTCCTTCCACGCAAATGCGGGTTCACTTCCTCTAATTGAACCTTACCAATTCCTAATCCATTAGAGTAATTAGTACTTAAAGAGTATAACCCGAACGGGTAGTAAGATGCGGTGCTAAATATTGTTATAATAAACCTCCCCTAAAATCTTCCCCTCCTCCCCGCAGAGTTTGTTCATATCCGGAAGTAAAGAATTCTGTACAAATCCAGGGCAGGAATCTATTTTAATGATTTAATAACCATATTATATCATCCTCCTTTATCCACATATATGCTGGTGCGTTTCTTTTTAAAAAAATATGTGCTTCTCTTAACCTGTGTTCTTAAATTAGACAAATTACGGATATTCAATTCGGTGGTTGAATGGTCTATGACTTTATGGCTTCCCTCTTGCAATAGACTAGACTACCAAAGTTGTAAAGATCTGAGTTCTAATCCTGGTCAAATGTACTTAGGATGGTCCTCCAGTTGTCAACTGTACCTGTTGAGATGGTCCTCCAGTTGTCAATTGTACCTGTTATACGATCCTCCAGTTATCAACTGTACCTGTTGAGATGGTCCTACAGGTATTAACTGTACCTGTTGTTATAATCCTCCAGTTATCAACTGTACCTGTTGAGATAATCCTCCAGGTATCAACTGTACCTGTTGAGATAATCCTCCAGGTATCAACTGTACCTGTTGAGATAATCCTCCAGTTATCAACTGTACCTGTTGAGATAATCCTCCAGGTATCAACTGTACCTGTTGAGATAATCCTCCAGTTATTAACTTACCTGTTGAGATTTTCCTCCAGTTATCAACTGTACCTGTTGAAATAATCCTCCAGGTATCAACTGTACCTGTTGAGATTTTCCTCCAGGTATCAACTGTACCTGTTGAGATGGTCCTCCAGGTATCAACTGTACCTGTTGAGATAATCCCCAAGTTATCGACTGTACCTGTTGAGATGGTCCTCCATCACGCGATAGAGGTCCCCTCTTGTCGGAAGCCCCCTGGAAGATCCTTGTTTTACCGGTCTGAAATGTTGAGTTATCTCCGTGATGTTCTGAGGCAGCTGATACTGGAACTGGAAGTTCACCCCCCACGACAGGAACTTCTTGGGGACATCAACAGGTACGCTAATTCCCATCACAAACTGGACACAACACTTCCGGTTAGTAATCTCTCACATTTACAGATTTACGATTCGGTAAGTGAACGCCATGAGATTATAATGTTTAATTCTCTCTATTTTCATTTTTTGGATTATTTATTCAGTTAATATGGTTTCTGTCAACTTCAAAAAAGATTATATTAATGAAAGGTTTTTGGGTGGGAAAACAGAAGAAAAATTAAAAAAGAAAATTGAACTGCTAGTCACCTAGTAGTACAGTGATATTAGGGATTTACTTTGTAAAAAATCCCAAAGTACTGAAACTTGGTGGGATTGTAGTATTAGGCCTTACTCATAGCATATCAAATATAAACAGCTGCAAAATTGTAAAAATTACGCACTATTTAAGAACTTTTTTTTTATCGTTTTCAATTAAATGTTTATGAAAATCATCATCAGGTTTTTGATCAGTTAAATGGTTTGAATTTTGGGTTTAAAGTTGTTGTTTTATAATTCAACGATGCTTTACGCAAAAATTTGTACTTTAGAGATTAAAGCAAAAGTATATAATCTTATATTTAACCTTTCTCTATTAAATTAAGTTATGTTTAGATAATATCACATCAGAAAATTGTAAGATTATGAGGGATTGACACATTCTTTTAACAACTTATACTTGAAATTCGAACTTTTTAATTGGTTAGAACTTTCACCTACTTTTGGCGAGAACAATATTTAATAATATCAAACCACATTTCATAAATAATCAGAAGTTTCTTAGATCTCTCCCACATAGCAAACACCCTTAAGGTAGGGATGTAGGAAACTCGAGTTAACGGCAGTGTTTTTGCAGTTTTTATAGAGAAATAATTTTTGGTAAGAAAATAAATCAACCATTGCTTCAGTACTTAAGAGTTTAATTTCCTTCGCATGGTAATATCAACAGTTGTTGAATATTTGTCGTGAGCATAAAGGCATTAGACGAGGAACATTTTTAAATGAAGAGAAAATGTTGTTATTAAATTCCAGGACACCCTTGACATATATTCAACAACTGTTGATATCACCATGTTAAGGAAATTAAACTCTGTGTTTCAAATGGAGCGATATTTGATTTACTTGAACCAAAAACATATTTGATATAAAAACTTCAAAATCATTGGGTTTTTTCTCATCTCCCCTAACACACCCACAAGTTGCAAGTTACTTTACCTTGTGCAGACCTCCTTGGTCAGGATAAACCAGTACTTTTGGTGATCTATGACCGCTGCTTGTTACTAAGTTGTAGTTTATTGACAAAACTATAATAGCTCCCCATATTCGCCACATTCTTTGATAGCTGTAAAAAATTATTTACTAAAGTAAACTGTAAAACTACAAACACAATAGTTGACACGTTGAAATCATCAATTAAAATCAATAACAAATGTAAATGATAAAGATAAATATTATTATTATTATTATTATTATTATTAGCACCGCGTCTTACTACCCGTTCGGGTTATACGCACTTACGCTAATAGTGTAATGGTAGGGTGATTGTGAGATGAAATGAAGGACCTAACGTGGAATCCGAACCACGGTGGAGGCCTGGCATTCCTCACATTCACAAGATGTCTTGTCAGAGTTGAAGGGAGGGTAAAGATAAATAAACTATTCGTTAAAATTTATTTATAATCATATTTTCTCGAATAGGATTTTATTTATGTTTATAGTAAATTTAGCAGGAATGGCTGGTGGGTTGGTATCAAGACAAGCACGGCTTGAGGGGACTGTACTCTCTTTCCATTTACCCACCACACGTAAAATATTGTAACAAACGAATGCATGTTAATGGCCTTTAAATGTCAAATTTGACACGTGATGGGAGGGAAACAATTTACTAGTAAAGCCCTGTCAACCCTTGATTCTCTTGGAAACAAGCCACGGGTATCCAATTAAATTTAAAATATTTGTAACTGTCATTCAGAGGTAAAGTGTTTAAATATCCTCCAAAATGTTATGCTTAGTTTGTTGAATAATCACGAATTTGCTATCAAGTTCTTAAACATTTTTAAAAATCCCATCTTGTGAATGTGAGGAATGCCAGACCTCCACCGTGGTTCGGATTCCACGTTAAACTGTAGGTCCTCCATTTCATCTCAACAATCACCCTACCACTACACATTAGCGTAAGTGCGTGAAACCCGAACGGTTAGTAAGACGCGGAGCTAATAATAATAATAATTTAAAAATCAAATTTTTATTTTTTAAACTAAATTTCAACAAAAATAAAAAAAATAAGATCCAAATACCTCTGAAAGATCCTGTGAATGACTTGTTTCTAACAGTTTCTTTGAGTAAGGAAGAAAATATATTTGGTCAGTGATAAATATTCACGGTGAGGCCCTATTTTCAATACCTGAAAATAATAAATTTAAATACTTTAAGCGTAAAAACGAATAAGTACAGTTTGTTTAAAGAAAATAAAACGAGAAATGCACTTTAGATCCAATGTGTAATATATTGTATGGTATCAACTTAATGAATATGTAGCTCCATATATTGTTTGTGTGTATAAACACCGAACTTGAAATTAATATATGGGTGTATATGATAATAAAACACATTGTATGCAACAGTTCCATTCGTGTGAGTTATATTGTTCTTCCTCTGAACATTTAGCATGCCAAAGTCTTAGAAGTTATCTCACGTTGTTCACAGAATTTAACTTGTCATCGTGTCGACGTCACGTATTACTTACAACAGGTACCATATCTTTGTGCTAATGTCACAAAAGATGTAGAATAGTATTTTATTAATTTCTTTATGACGTGGTGGCCGACTTCTTGTTGTGAGCGGTAAATCGGACAATGTATGGTACAGTAGTCTAAAGCCATGACCATAACATGAGATCGAACAAAACATGTTCGCTAACATTTCCAAAGAACATGTTCGTCATCCTCTTTAACTTTGGTTGAAGTGTCCAGATTTGAACAGAACATATTCACGAAAATATTCTCAACGTATTCAAATTGTTGGTGGGTAGCGCCATAATTATTCACATCCAACTCAGTAGTGATTCAATATCGGTGGTGTCGACCTTGGTGTTTTCTACTATTTAGCACCGCGTCTTAATACCCGTTCGGGTTATACGCTTTAAGTACTAATTACGCTAGTGGATTAGGAATTGGGAAGGTTGAATTAGAGGAAGTGAACCCGCATTTGCGTGTAGGGAGAGTGGAAAACAGTTTAGGAACCCCTCCCCCTCCAGTTCACCCGACCGAGATTCGAAACTCGATCTCCTCGTCCTCAGCAGTAGAGCTCAACACGACAAGCGCGTGTTAGCCAACTACGCCACCGAGGCGGGTGACCTTGGTGTTCTTGGGGTAAAGTTCTCGTCCCATGACCCGACGTTTGTGGATTCAAACCCAGTCAAGGCTGAACGGTAGATTTTGTTGAGTGATAAAAATCCGTAACACAACTTTCTTTGGAGGGAAAGTAAAGCCGTTGGTCAGTTGTGGCATTTAAAGCAACCCTGGAAGGTATGTGAAAATACCATTGGCAGCCCGCTTTAATTAAAACTTATAGAAATTCTCGTGCACTGATATAATCAGTCGGTTCAGAAAGTGCACGTTAAATATCTCAAATAAATAAAAGATCGTGATGCGATGGATAAGCGTTTGCAAGTAGCAGCGGCTGAATATCAATCTATCCATTACTTCCAAATAAAAATAAAAAGACCCAAACCCCGCCGATGGTAGATTACAACCATGGGTCGAGCTTATTGGCAGATTCGAAATTCCAATCAATCCGTGGAATTAATAAAAGAATTACGTAAATGCATTCATCTGATCTGAACTTTGGATCACTCCATTTTTCTACAGAATTTTAAAATAAAGGAGATTATTATTTTTAAACAAACACACAAATAAATACACTCACAAAAAGATATGTATACCTACAAAAGATCAAATACAGGTGT
The DNA here is from genome assembly GCA_902141385.1 of Timema californicum. Lineage (NCBI taxonomy): Eukaryota > Metazoa > Arthropoda > Insecta > Phasmatodea > Timematidae > Timema > Timema californicum. Next base: position 161,586 of record CABFOW010001040.1, read on the forward strand.
GACTCCACTGCTGTCCCGCCAATGATTGGATGTTCGGGGGGAAAGCTTGCAGAGACGTTTAAACTACTCCTAGGTGACCTGGCGGTCTAGGGGTAAGGTGTCGGACTTCTGTGCTGGCGGCCGGGGTTCAATCCTCGGTCCCGGCACAGATACCGAACGGGTAGTAAGACGCGGTGCTAATAATAATAATAATAATAATAAACTATTCCTGTCCCGAGCACGAACATCCTTTGATGTGACGAGGGGGAGGGGGGTAGGGGAACTTATAACTGGTAGGTTGGAGACTAACAGAACAACGAACACATTTTTCATTACAGAGAAATGTTAATAAAATCTTCCACAGTGATTGGCTCATTGTTCTGTTCTTACCTGGATCCTGCATGAACTAAATATTTCTTTCCACTTTGCGTGAGAACCCTTAAAAAAAATAGCTTAATATATACAGTAATATAAATCCAGAGGTCACAAACCCCTGACGATATAATAACGTGATGAAAGGTAATCAGCCGCTTTGGCGCTTAAGAATAAGGGATTTATTCACTCGTGTCTTATTGAGCATTTTATTATGCTCTTAACAGCATGAGAACATAATTGAATACCCGTTTTTCTTAAAATTACAAATTATAAGTTTGACATCACTTTGTTAGTAGAAGTGCTTGCAATAGACCATTTTAAATTGCCAGTATAGGTATCTAAATTAGGCTAGGTACGCCAAAAATTTAGATAAAGTTCAAACTATTATATTTGACATTCAAAAAGTTCGAACAGCCCTAATAAGTACTTGTATTAAATTCAAAAATGATAGAAGTGGTTAAGTCATATACAAAAATAAAAGTGTTGAAATAGAGTAGACATTTTTTAAATTTGCATCCAATAAGTTACCAGCCAAATTTTGTTTCCACGCTGAGCGTTAGTTAACCCATTTGTACTGAGAGTTATACAAACATATAGCTCTATAAAATTAATAACTAGTGAAGCTGCAGGTAAATGTTTGTATTATTAATAGTATAATATTTTTATTTTTTAATAAATAATTTAGAGAACAAATTGTCTGAAATGCAAAGTACTAAATTCCTTCCATTGTAGATACTTTTTGTACAAATAGTAATCCCTTAACACATTAGTAACAAAAGATTAATCCATTTATACAGCATCTACACTCTGTTTACTCTTATTGTGGCACTCTTTTTTTTTTTAACACCACGTCTTACTACCCGTTCGTATAGCTCTCTTATTTTGATGGATTACACTATGGTCCTAAATTATAAACTAGAGTATAGTGACCCGCCTCGGTGGCGTATTTGGCTAACGCGCTAGTCGTGTTGAGCTCGACTGCTGAGGACGGGGGAGATCGAGGTTCGAATCTCGGTCGGGTAAACTGGGGGTGGTTTTTCCTAAATGGTTTTCCACTCTCCCTCCACGCAAATGCGGGTTCACTTCCTTTAATTTAACCTTCATAATTCCTAATCCATTAGCGTAATTAGTGCTTAAAGCGTATAACCCGAACGGGTAGTAAGACGCGGTGCTAAATAATAATAATAATATAGCATAGTGTAATCTCTCAATGTAAGCGTGGCTTCTTTCTTAGTCCCGGTCCCGGCATAGATTTATCTGATTACCAAACCCTTCCTTCACCTCTGACAAGACATCTTGTGAATGTGGGGAATGCCAGGCCTCCACCGTGGTTCGGATTCCACGTTAAACTGTAGGTCCTTCATATCATCTCACAATCACCCTACCATTACACATTAGCGTAAGTGCGTATAACCCGAACGGGTAGTAAGACGCGGTGCTAATAATAATAATAATAGTGGGAAAGATTAGTAAACAATGGGGTTAATTCAGCGCCACACCTCGAATTCTCGCGGTTTCTGGTTAAAAGAGGTAACTTTATGAAAAGTAACAACCTATCCTCAAGCAGAAAACTATCTGTTGGTGTAATAATTATGGCAGATACCCTATTTATGAAATTGACTCTATACCAACTTGTCTGACCGAAAAAAAAATGAATTTCCCTCCTTTACTTTTTAAAATCATAGCACAGAGGAAAACCCTCAAAAACGGTTGTGAAACATTTGAATAAAAATATAATAAATACATAACGAAAATTAAAAATAAATTTAAATTCATTTATAAAAAATATATACATATGAAGTTTTTATATTATGTTTTTAATTTAAAACATTATAAGCATTTTTTTTTTAAATGTTATTCCTGCTAACAACAGATGGACAAATGGGATTTTGTCATAATAATTTCTCAATCCGAGAGGGCCCGTGGCATTCCATGTGTGTGTTTGAAGTTTAAACTAATATATGCATTAGATCAAAGTTATTGATATACAGAATGTTCGGAAACGTATCCCCTATGCTAATACTATTAGATTGTTTTCAAAGTTTCTACATACAGCACTGGCAGAACTGTATATTTAGTAATGGCGAGCACTTTCTTTGATGTAGGATCATTGATGAAGACCATCATAACGTATTCGCAATTCTAGAGGGACCCATGTGTTGTTTAATATTAATATTGTGGTATGTTCTGCTTCCATGCCTCCAGATGTCGAGGTGTGTAGTGCCACGCGCCTAATTCCTATGCAACCTGTTGTACACGCATTCTTGAACCGCTTTTCTCTCCTGGCGCTGTATGCCGGAATTTTTAACACAATATAATGGTATTACCATAGTTTTCCGAATGTAAGTACATAGGTATTTATACTACTTTTGGTTCAAACAAACTACCTATGCAGTTTGGGATGTGAGTTTCAGAACACCCTGTATATATAAATATAATACACCAACTTATTAATATTTTATCCATAGAAAAGTTGAAATGATTGAAAACATGTCATCGTATTTACTACTTGCACACCAAACTTTTTTTTAAACTGCCATTAACATATCAATATTTCCCTCAGACTTTTATCCATAAATAAATTATTCCAGTTGTTTATAATTATTAAAAATCTAATTCAAATTAAAACCATAGCATATTTATGACAAATTAATCGAATCGTCAATTCTTTCTGTCTCTTTGTTAGTCGGTGTGTTTTGAGCATCGTCTTAATCATAAATTCGTCATCCAAAATAGAAAATTTTATCTCAATCCCTTAGGAGAAAACATTTTTAAATTTACAATCAAGTTACAAAATTAAATTTGTATAGGTAAAAAAAAAATTAATAGAACAATTACTTAGGACACAGTGGTTTTTAAAACACAATTTACAAGAAAAAACGTTGAGATTAAAATTCTTAGCTATTAAAATAATCTATTTTTAAAAACAGTGGTGGCTCGTGTTCTCTTTGCAAGGTGAAGCCAGACTTTACGGTGTTGTACTAGTAAACCCCACCCCTTCACTGCTCATTTGACCAACAACATACACAATAATGTAGCGAATGAATGTAGGTTTTGCCAAAAAGTAGGAAACAACTTGGGGTCATCCATGAACCACGTATCCTAGAGTTGATGTTGTATCTTGTTTGACCCCCTTACTCATACGTAACACCAAATAGACACATTTAGACCTAACCCTCCTTCCGTCCTTCCCCCTACCCCTACAATCTGTGTTCCATCAAGTGTGAGTGTCATTATTTCATAGGGAAGCTTTTGTGACACTAGACGAGGTACTCATTTTAATAACACTCAGAACTTATTTTAAATCTTGTGTATATAATGATTTCTAAACATGAATAATAATTATTATTATTAGCACCACGTCTTACTACCCGTTCGGGTTACACGCACTTACGCTAATGTGTAATGGTAGGGTGATTGCGAGATGAATTGAAGGACCTACAGTTTAACGTGGAATCCGAACCACGGTGGAGGCTTGGTATTCCCCCACATTCACAAGATGTCTTGTCAGAGGTGAAGGAAGGGTTTGGTAATCAGATAAATTTATGCCGGGACCGGGGATTGAACCCCGGCCGCCAGCATAGAAGTCTGACACCTTACACCTAGACCAGCAGGTCACCCTAAACATGAACAATAGGTTGAAATTATTTAGTCCGGGATCTGATCAGTACCGGTGCACCTAATTAAACTACTAAGAGCCCTCTAATTACCTCTTTTATCTAGGCTCTAGGCTTGCCATATCAGTCTTCATGCTCATTGTTATGTCATAAAAGGTGTAATAAAACTTAAAACAGGAAATAATACACCACCTTTCACAACTATTGGTCTCTTAGTAGGAAAAAAAGGTTAAAATACAGCCAGAATACAAAACAAAACAATAATGTATAACCTAAACACTTGGCTGCAGAAGTAAACAGTTTTGGCGCCTTTTTTTACTGCTAATAGCGTTACCCTGGTGGCAGACTCTCAAATTAATGGCGGCTGATTCAAAACGCGCTGGATCACAAAATGCTGGAATAAATAGATTCATCTGTATAGTATTCTAAATTGTTATACATCTATAAATATGCAGTGCAGGTGTGTTTTGGATTAGCTGAATTTTTTTCAAGATCTAGGGTTTATTAATAGGTAGTTTTATATAATCCTTGTGATAAAAAAATATATATAACTCAATTTGTAGGCCTATATGAGGGGAAAATTTACCTTGTTATTGTAAAAAGAACATCTTTAAGAAAACAAATGTTCATGACACAGAGATCTCTAAAACATTTTCGACTATAAATAACTTAAGATCAAATTCTCATTTATTGAATTAATATATATGGGTTTGGTGTACAGATATTCCAAAGCTTATATTACAATAATAAAATAAAAATTAAGTATCAGCGTGATTGTGTGATTCTTCTTGCTCGAACACGGAGACCTGTTCCAGCGGTGTTTCCGAACAAAGCGGGAACTCAAGTTGGCAATCTCCGCCATCTTGACCAAGTTTCTCCGCCGACAGGTAGATGTCGCCTTCTTCTCCCTCGTCAGACGGTAGAGGACTGTCGCAGATAACATTCGGGTGTTTCCCGCACGAGTCAAACCCCAAGGAGGGCCTGGAACAATTTTGTTTGGCAAACAAAACTTTGTTTACAAATAATAAAATCACACTCCGATAGTTAAATAACTACTGAAATATACTGTATGTATCTATGTCAAACATAATTATGACGGATAAATAAAATATACCATCATTGAATCAATCTGAACAACGTCTGTAAATATATTGCACTCTCTGAATAGTCCAATTTTCATAGAAAGGAAGGCAATTTGTGTTATTTTTTTTATAGTTATTCATATTATCTATCAAAAGTGACAGCTTCAGATCTTATGACTAGACGTATGAATACTTGAAAGCAAATATAGTAATTTTTCAAGCTGTCTTATTTTGAAATCAAGGCTTTATTATATCAACCAAAAGGAAAGACATTTTAAAAAGTTACATTAACTTTATTAATCTCGCTAAATCATGTGATCTGAAGTAGTCAATTTTGATAGAAAATAGTAGAATGTATTCAATGTTGACCACAAATTACATCTATTTTTGTTTTTTCAAAAAGTTACTTCATACCAGAAACTGACTAAGGCGTCCTTAATGACGTCTTGGTTTCACTTTCTTACACCAAAGCCAAAGGTATGAAACCCTCACGTGACTAGGAAGTTAAGTATATCCTATAGAGTCTAGAAGCAGCCTTAACAAACTCTGCTTCCTTCTCAAGCAGTAAAACTATAAATTCACGTGAGAAGGAGTGAAGTGTCTCCTCTAGAAGCAGCCTTAAACAACTTAACCTAACCTTAACCTAACCTAACCTAACCTAACCCAACCTACCCTAATCATACTTCCATCTCAAGTAGTATAACTATAACCTTACGTGAGTAGGAAGTAAAGTATCTCCTCTAGAAGCAAACTTAACCAACCTTGCCCAACCTAGCCTAAACTAACCTAACCTAATCACGCTTCCATCTCTAGCAATAAAACTATAACTTTACGTGAGTAACAAATGAAGTATCTCCTCTAGAAGCAAACTTAACCAACCTAACCTAACCTAACCCAACCTAACCTAATCACGCTTCCATCTCAAGCAATAACACTATAGCCTTACGTAAGTAGCAAGTGAAGTATCTCCTCTAGGAGCAGCCCAGGTTGATGTCTGGCCAGCGGGACTCTGGCCACCTCACATATGCTTCTCAGAAGACATTCCCTCCCGTGGTACCCGCACTCTTCCAGCACCTGCTCCATCTCGAAATACATGTCGCGCGTGACCAGTAGCTCTCGTCTCTCCCTCCTGGCGTCGTGGAACTGCGTCACGTTCCCCGGCAGCATGTAGTTGGCTTGAAGACCGACGTTGATGTTGATGGTCTTGTTCGGGACGTCGGTTGGCACTTGGATGCCGTAGGCGAACTGGGGGCAAAGAGACGATGGTTTCATTCAGGGTATCAACGTGCACTTTATAAATACTAAGCGGCAACAGCACGTGACTTATAAACCAGCTTAAGGTGGGAGGGTAGGGAATGAGTTAAGGGCACTATCTTTTCAGTGTTTACATCAACACTTTTTTGGTGAAAAGAAACCAAATAGTTATCCAGTACGAATATAGAGTTTAATATTTTCTCATAGTGACTTCAACAGTTGTTGAATATCTGTCAAGGATGTATTTGGAATGTAATGTCAATCTTTTTTCTTAAGGCCCTGTCGAGTGCAAGTCTTAAACCTATTTAGTGGTATAGTGGGTGGGAGGGCGAAAGGCGTGGTGTGGCTTCGCAACCTACCAAAGTATCCTTCCGCGCCAACAATAACAGATGGATCACGGGAATTGTAGATGGCGCTAGCTACCAGACAGGTCTTGCGGAAAATATATACGTTTGGAAACACCAGTTTTCTCGAGAACGAATGAAATTTTTATAGTAATATTTTCAACGCCCCTTCTAAGATAATGTATCAATGTTTATTAATTGTTACATTTTCTTATTTTTTGTTATGAAGCCGGCAGTTTTCTCTTGAAAAATGTCAAAATCATCGATATTTGATCACTGTTAAAACCATAGAGGAGGTGTGTATAAAAAAAAGGTATAACTTAATCAACATTCTCCTAATATTTAACCAACCGTTCTTGAAAAGAAAATTGCAAAACAATAAAAATTCTTGAAGATAACCGTTTGTTCCCATAGCTTTGCATTTCCGCGCCAAATGAAGAGAGCCACTCACCTTAATCTAAAAAGTGTATCATCTAATACTGCTATGCTCATGACCGATGATATCACTGTGATTAATAAAATTAATCTGAGGAGTACTTTATTTGTTTTGGCTAAAATAATTGCTTGCAATGAAAACTGCAAAAACACTTATCTTATCTCACAATTCCTATCATCTCACCTAGAAGGTAGAATGAATAAGAAAGGCTAACTTTAAAATACATGTACCTACATTTTCCTGGAGTGATAGTGTACAACCAATTAGGATAATCCACCTTGAGTAGAAGCAGCCTGTGTTAGAGCCCACATCTCCACCTCACAAGAAAACCAGAACGAGTTGATGCCTTATCCCTCGTTCCTGACAGTGTGAGTGGCTTATAGTCGACAGTAAACCAATCTCACTACGTCCGCCATTTAGTAGAGCCAATATTACTATTAATAGCTATTTTCTTAAGGACATAATAAAAGTGCATCTTTAAAAATATAGGTTATGTTTAACCAAATAAATCAAACTTTAAGAAACAGTTCTTGTAGCTTAAAATAGCTTAATAGCGTAGTTTGGCGCGTGCTCTAAGTGTCAGGTTAGTCTAGTCTTTGTTGGTGACGAGGAAATTGGTGCTTTAATCTCGTCTTTGTAATAAAGAGGATTTTTCCTCAATGTTTTTTATACTCTCCCTGGACACGAGTGCGGGTGCATTTACCATTTAAAAGTCCTCGTGTTAAGTATCTCATTATTATTATTATTATTATTATTATTATTAGCACCGCGTCTTACTACCCGTTCGGGTTATACGCACTTACGCTAATGTGTAATGGTAGGGTGATTGTGAGATGAAATGGAGGACCTACAGTTTAACGTGGAATCCGAACCACGGTGGAGGCCTGGCATTCCCCACATTCACAAGATGTCTTGTCAGAGGTGAAGGAAGGGTTTGGTAACCAGATAAATCTATGCCGGGACCGAGGATTGAACCCCGGCCGCCAGCACAGAAGTCTGACACCTTACCCCTAGACCGCCAGGTCACCTAAGTATCTCATTAGTGTAAATATGTGAATGTCCTGGGTTGGGTAGTAAGAAGCGGTATAAAATTAATAAAAATATATATCGAATAGATATAAATATTAATTATACTTTCAACCCTCTTCGGTGGCCGCATAGTCAAAGGCATCACTCTCGCAATAGGCTAGACTGTTGATGACTGGGAGATTGGGGTTCGATCCCGGTCCAGTTTACTGAGGGTGGTTCTTTCTAAATTATTTTCCACTCTCCTTCCACTCAAATGCAGGTACAATTCCTCTAAACTCAACCTTACATTTTTAGCACCACGTCTTACCACCCGTCCAAGTTATAGGCATATGTACTAATTACCCTAATTGTTTAGGGATGAGGAAAGTTTAATCGAAACGAAATTCACCAGCATTTGCGTAGAAGGTGAGTGAAAAAAGATTTAGGTAAGAAAACTCAGTGCATACGACTGGAATTAAACTCCGATCACCCCGTCTTTGGTAGTCAACCTTATTCATCCCTTACATAATAGAGCAATGTTTATAGCCCGAACGGGTAATAATACACTGGGCTTAAAAAAACAGTAAATGTTACCTGAAAAATCGATCCTTGAACGTACACAGCTCCTCGTCTGTCCCTGGACACAGTTTCTTCTGTCACTCGGCGTTGTGACATGAATATTGTCGAACACAAGAGTAATATTACAACTCCAGCTATTACTAAGCTCAAAACCCCTAATGTTTTAGTTATTTTAAAAGAAACCATGGATGGAACCATCTTTGTCGCCTACACTATATAGAACTACTATCCAATCAATACTTAAAACGTACATTTTGTGTGTTGGGGTCATTACTATGCGTTACACGCGACCATAACGGATAACTTTTGAAAGGCTGGAGACATGGAACACTTAAGCAGACGCCCTTTAAATAGGAACAAAGACCATCACCATATAATACAACACAAAACAATTCCATTCATTAAATAAATTATAGATTCTGATTTATTTTCTGAGCTACATTTTTGGCATAAATACTTTATGAAAGAAAAACATATACATAAGTAATTATAGATGTACAACAGACAAGGAAATCAATTTTCCTTCAATACAAATACAGAGTGGGGCCGAAATAATTGGACGATTAGTAACTTGAAAAATTAACACTTTAATCACTAGCGTAATAAAAGCAAACTACATAATACACTTTTTGAAGATAATGTCACTCAGCTGAGCTCAACCGGATGTCAGGACAAACCTCAGAATTTTTGTCCAACACTTTCCTCAGCATAGGTAGTCTACTTGTTTCCGTCCCACCCTGTATAATATATCAGACATTAAAATATGTAGCATGTAGTGGCTAGGTATCTAATTAATCATTGCCACTCGCGTATTTAAACATGTTTTGATAAATGCAAACCTAGACATGGAATCGAAACCGGGTTCCTTGACTTGAAGTACTCGTGTTCCGTGCGCAGGCATAATTTTTCAAAAAAATATTTAAAGGAATATTTTTATGAATGACAGTCGTTCAGCACAAATCTTAATATCGATAAATTATAGAGTCCCTTATAATAAAAAAATATACTAAGATCTGAGATTCTAGATTATACGTTAACATTTAATGCTTTTTTTTAAATTTATATTGCAATATGATAAATATTTAATAGCGTCATAAGAATTAGTTTTGATTTTCACTATATATTTTGTGTAGTTTGTCATTATAAAATTGTATTCACTTTGTACAAAATTATTAAAGTGAATGTTTAATAAAGACTGTTGTTATTGTTCAATGAGCGATATGAGATCCAGAAGGCCTTGCCCTGGCGGACACTCGGGGAACTTCTGTTGACAACTGGTCCAGTAATTCTCCCCAGCATCCTGGGCGAGTAGATAATCTTCATCCAGTAGATTAACACTACTGGAACCGTAGTCAGGGCTGAAAAAAATTAGGCTTTAATTTAGTGGTAATCATTAATTGGTTTAAGAGTTTCAATAGACTTTATACATAATTATACATACAACAAAATATTTAGAAAGTAATTTGTTTTGTGGCGATGTATTTCTTAACAGAGAACACTTAGTCTGGATATTTTAATAATTGATCATGGTTTAATGTTACTTTTATTTGCAGTTTAAGTTATGCACTTTTCTGGTTATCAATAACTTACATTAACCAATATCACTACTAAAATTTAGTGTTTATTTTGGTTAATATAGGTAAGAATGAAGAAGGTGAGTTTGAAATAAATACACCAGCATTCTTCTAGAGAGAAAATGATAAAATCACTTATGATAGGAAGGGAATTGCGCCCATTTACCCAGTTTGTATCTGAGCCCAGCATTCTTAAACCTTTTAAGAACATACAGTAGCCCCATGACTTCTTTGGTGCTGGCTGACATCTCACAGCTGACTTCTTTCAGAAGTGACAGCTGCTAAACACATGTTTTTGCAGATCATCTGGTTCGGCGTAGGGATACGTAATTTGGTCTGGTAACTTTTTTAAAGCTGTCGGCTTTGAGCTGTCAGTCAGAAGCAAAGAAGCCATGGGTCTACTGTAGCTCACCTGTATTAATTTTATTACTTACGTTAGTATGACATGTAATAGTTCTCCAAATAAGCCATTATGGTGTAGCGGTGTCCGGACACTCTCACAAATACTGCGCAATACGCATGCGCGCCCGTTTAGACCTAGTCTGGAATATATTGTTTTAATTAGAACTTAAAATTAAGACTAATGGTAATTATTAATAATAGTAATAATAATAATAAACATACTCCACCACCGCAAAACAACATATTTTTAATCAAATAATATATTGAACACTCCGTTTACCTTGAAAGGTAACTTAAGCTTAAGCTCCATCTAAAGAGTCCGTAAGCTCCACCACTTTATAGTCCTTAAGTTCTTAGAAATGAAAATACTGTCTGCACAGTTCGTCTTCTTAATCGCGTGGCCTTACCAACCAATAAGAAAGTTTGAGACAGCTTCAAAATACGTGGTATTTTTAACATTTTAATAGTATTTTAAAATAGATGTATTAACATTTTGAACTGCCGGAAGATAGTTTGTCATATGACAATCTGACTTTGTATTAAGAAGTGGCGTCTCATGGCATGTTACCAGGGTATACTAAGTTATATCAAACTTTATCTGTGAAATAATTGTCCTCGTCACTCATTAGAACATTTAATTGATCAAAAATCAACGTAAATACATTCCTATGTGATTTTTGTAGATAAGAGCCTGTGCTTGATTGGTCAAATGGGCATTGAACGGAGGAGAAAATATTCCAGGTACTGTTTTAACAAGCTCTGATTACCATGAAAACATTACAAGACACTACGCTGATGTTAAGGAATATGTGGTGTTGGGTTTATATATATATATATATATATATATA
>CABFOW010001041.1:0-52779 GCA_902141385.1 Timema californicum
AGATTATGACCAAGGCTGGAGTTAGAGAAGTCCTTAGATCCAGAAATTATTTCTGACTTTTGGGAGATGGGAGTTTTTTTTTATTTTAATATATTTTGTGATATCCAAATAGTTTGATTTACTAAATTATTTTTATTTTTTTTTATCTAAAGTATATATAAAGGGTGTTGCAGGAGGAATAGCAAATATTTTGTAATTGGTAGTATTGAATATTCAGAGTAAAAAGTGTATATAAACATGTGTCCAATTCTCAATAGATGTGCAGATACAGCTGTTTAAAACTTGCTCTGGTGCGATAAAGCTACTTTAATCCATGATGGTGTCAACAATACCCACGACTCACATTGATGGTCTGATAAAAATTCACATGCCACTGTAGAAACATTTTTCAAAAATTTTCTGAAAATGTTTAGTGTGGTATGGTGTGATCGGCAATAAGGTGAATGAACCTGTTGAATTATAAAATTGTCTTACAGGGCTCATTTATTTACATTTTCTATTAAACAACTTTTCAGCACTATTGGAGAAATTCCCTTGGCTACAAGTATTATGATCCTTCAGCATGATGGAGCTCCTGCACATTACAGACATTAGCTAACACAATATCTAAACCTAACTTTTCCTAAATGATGAATCAGCTGTGATGGTCCCATTCACTGGCCACCGATGTATTCAGACCTCGCCCCCTTAGATTATGGTTTGGGGGGAGCAAAGTATACAAAGAAAAGGTAAATAGGCGAGACAAATAGCTCGCTCACATTATGGATAGTGCTACTCTACAAAAAGAACGCCAATACGACCTCATAAGAACAACACATACTTTTACCACAAGAGCTGTAATGTGCATTGCTGTTGGTGTTGGGAGTTTTCAAACATTCATGGTGGACTGTACATTATTTATCACCTATGCTTAATATCATCATTCAAACAGTCAACAAACACAAGCAAGTCAGTAATGATGCTTTAAAACCCCTAATAATAGCTTTTTACATGCCAGTTTCAAACATCCATACATCCACATCCATTGAGAGCTGGACACATGTTCATACACACTTTTTTTTAATTCAGAATAATACGGACTACAACCTACTAAAATATTTGCTACTACTCCTGAAACACTTTGTATACTAAATATAACTTATAACATGCTATATATATATATATATATAAAAATAGTGTGTAACCCAAACAGGTAATAAGACACAGTGCTAAAAATATATATAATTAGAACCCGGATTTGTATGCAAAATGCATTTTCTTTTTTTACATATTTTAAGATATGTGGAAATTATATATCACAGCTTAATAGACTATAATGATCAGTGTTTGATAGTGCATATAAATGCATATTCAGGGGGGAAATTATTTTGCATGCATATTTTAAATTTTTAAGGTAAAAACTAATATTTTACTCATAACTGTAGTACTTGTCTTCTTTCTGACATCGGCTGGTTACTAATTAATTAATTAAATCTACTGTCACTTCGGTATAAAATAAAACTAAACTAGCGTGCACGTGTGTGTGTGTGTTCTGAAAATGATATCGAGAAGAAGATCCGGCACATCCATAGCTGCTTCTCTAAATTACCTGAAATTATAACACAGTTGGAGGCTCGAAGTAATTCCTTGCAGTTTTCACCTTCATTGATGGATGAAATTTCAGTAGCATTGCGTTCAGAAACTTACGGTGATGCTAAAATTGCATTCAATAAGCTTGGAAAACTGAATCTATTAAATATAATTCCTGGTTACAAAACAATCTCTCATATTAGCAAAAAATTGTCTGTTGAAAAAACTGAAATACAAAAGGAATTCACCAAAGAAGAATTGTGGTGTTTTTCATATGCACCTGTGACACCATGCGATGTCGAAATGACATTTTCATCATATAAAACATTCTTCAGTGGCAGGCGTAGGAGCTTCACAGAAGAAAATCTCAGTACTGTATGACTTTCCTTATATACTTTAACATCCATGAGTAAGGCAAGATTTTACATATATTTAGTCAGGTTCGGGTTTCTGGTAAAGTGCTGGCCAAATGTTTTTANCGTAGGAGCTTCACAGAAGAAAATCTCAGTACTGTATGAAATTGCTAAGTACTGCTATTATATTGCTCATTTTTAGGCTTAACTTATGCGGTGGTATTCCCGAGAGCATCAAACCGTTAAAGCTCTACTAGATAGTAGTATTTTTCCCGCATATCCTCTCAATTGAAGTTCACACTAATATAGCAATTTACTTCTGCTTATAAAATACTCGATACTTTCCCATTTATTTTAACAAGTTTGTTATTGTGTGGACACAGGTCGGCTGTGTCAGAAAATTTTGAATCATCAGTTGGGCTCAACCCATTTCCAAATGTTTCATGAACTATTAAGCTGTGTGCCATCATTTCTTCTGGTACTTCTATTATAGTTTAACTCAAGCTCTGACAGCTTTTGATTTATTCATCATCCAATTCCATTAACCACTCACTGTAGTTTGTTGTCTCCCATGCATTATTGTTTAACTTTATTATTCTAAACTCCATCATCAGCTTAGAGTATTTAATGTTGATATGGCGATTGCTGTCCTGTTAGCATGCAGAATCACTGGTATTGTAATCATTACCTGAAATCACCCCTTTAACAATAACACTTCTCCCAAATGGAAAATCACTATTCAATATATTCTGCAACAATTGATTGACCACATTTAGTAAATGGCTCAAAGCCATGATTGACTCATCCATATTAGCAGATTGGCTTCTCTAATAACAGATGAATCATTCAATATAATTGTCAGATTGGAGGTTGGATTTTTATATTAATGCTACAGATGGTTTATAGAATGAGTGGTTGGTTTCGACGACCTTCAAGAAGGTTAGCTGCTATCCCAGTAAATACCATCGGCATGTTCACGTTTTTCTTTTCTCCAATGATGCTTAAAAATGTTTCATATAAGTGAGTTTTTTACAATCCCATCGGACCCATTCAAAAGAAAACAGAAAAGTAGTTGGTTTTTATAAATTGCATCTATCACAGAATAAAAGGCAAGATGTCTGGAGTGCTTAGCTAGCTTTCCTTTAACCTTAGTTTTCACTCTTTTTGCCATGCGTGCTCTGTACATCTCGGAGAGACAAATTTTCACAATCAAAATATCTGAAAGTAGGTTGTCCTCTTGGTTTAGTGATCAGCATTCCTAGCTTTCTTTGCTTCTCCACCTTTTAAAGTTGGCACACTTTATGTCATACATAATTTTCCATGGGACAAAGATATTATCCACTAATTTTAGACGCTTTAAAAATGGCATTTAAAATAGCTTCTAAACAAACTTTATCCCTATAAAGAAATGTATGACTCACTCATACTTTTGTCAAGTAGCTTCTCCAGTTTGAATCCTGACCCGGGTCTTCAAATAATAATATTTTTTTGCTGACTCTACTCTCCCCCATGTAACATCAAGTAGACATTGAGTTTGACCCCTCTATCCTCCAACCTGTGTTAACATAACTTTTCATGTCATTATTTCATAGGAAAGCTTTTTGTGACACTAAAAGAGAAACTCAGATTTAATACTACTCATAATCATAAGCTAGGCCTATCTATAAGTGTGTTTATTGATTTGTGTCCACGCAATAATGTGATGTACCCACACTTCCCCCACATAACACCTTGTATACATTAGAGCTCTACTCCCTAGCCCCAACCCCAACCCACAATATTACATGGGTCTATGGATGACCCCTAAGGTGCTTTCAATTGCATTAGACTTAAGAGCTCTTGGGAGCTGATAAAACAAGTAATGGCATCAACGGGTCAAACACACTGTATTACCTCCGTTCACTATTCGTTATGTAATATTTTTATCTTAAACTAACAGAAGTACCCCAGGCAACACTTTCCTTTGCTTCAAACAAACAAACAAAAAATCATATCTTTCATTTTATTTCTTCTGACCCAGTTTGTAATTAATTTAAAAAAAATCTCAATTGAAAATGATGGCTTCAAGGTGTTCATGTATGTGCGAAGGGTCTACTAATGTTTAAATTTCAAACCTCCTATGTGATATGTCTGGTCACATGAACAAACTCAAATTCTTAAAAAAAAAAATTTGTTAAAAATTATATAATCATAATATTTGTTATTGCTCTTAAGCATCAAAATGTTAGTGCTGACTTATTTTCTACCTAGTTGACTCTTTTACCAGTGTTGTTGGGCCTTAACATCCTGATTATGATTGATGTCGATGATTATAATGATTGGTGATTATGATAATAGTAATCCTCATAATCACTATAATAATAGTAATCATTATAATATTATTGGTCACATGCATAGTGTGCTGGGCTCTTTTGACATGTCAGGGCTTGATCCAAGCCAGCTACATTGAAGAGCATTTCCGATATGCTTTTTTTAAGTTTTTTAATCATGTTTAAAACCAAGGTTATAAAGTGTTAAGTTCATGGTGTAAGCATGAGGAAGGTAGTTGGGGTAAAATACATTAGCACTAGCTTGGAGAGAGGATGGGAAAATCACATGTGGGAAATTACCTTCACTGCATCTGGCCTAGATTTGAAAGTAAACCTCTCCATCACCATAAATCCAGCCTAATGTAAGAGTGATGCGTTAGATTGTGTGACTGCTGATCCTGGTACCCATTCAGGGTAGTGGTACACTTCCTTAAAATTCCCCCTTATAATCCTGTTATCTTAGGTTGGGTAGTCTTCAATGAACCTAATAACCATCACTGGAACAATGTAATTGATTTAAAATATATATTTATTTTAGAGTTTGTTGTCAGTCCACAAGACTGCATCGTCCAAGGGAGATGCCAACCTCTGTGATTTCCTAGAAACCGAGTACCTTCAGGAACAAGTTGACTCCATCAAAGAAATATCAGATCATCTCACAAACATTCGACGTGTGGGAGAAGGGCTTGGTATCTTTATGTTTGACAAAGAGCTTGATTAAATATTTAGTGTAAAGAGATTGATTCAGCTTTAATATTTCTTATGCTAATTTAATTTGAGCTACTATACTATTGGTTTGTTGTTATGTTATCTTGAGTTTAATTATTGTTTGCGAGGCACATTTATTGTTGTTTTATATTCACTTTATCAGTATTATTTTCTATTAACTTTATCAGTATTATTTTCATTCAAAGTTTAAAATAAAGTTCCTTGATTATTTTATCATTATATATTTATGTAATGATTTGGTTTAGTGATATTTTTGGTAGTAAACGTTTTTTGTGTGTTATTTATGATTTTATATAATTTTATTTAATTTACAAAATTGCACATGCCATCTCATTTACGGTATGGTGTTTAACTCTTCTATCATATTTATGAGTAATGAGGGAAAATTCTTGTTCAAAAGCAATAATTGAAGTCTTTGTTTAACCCTGGAGTGATAGTTTTTACTTAATATTATGTGTTTAATTCCTAGTTGCAGGGATATCTTCACTATTTTTTTTAGATTAGAAATAAAACTAAAATTGCTCAAAAGCTATGTTTATAAACACATAATGTTTGTTTATTTTTTGGATTGCCTTGGCAGTTCGGCTCACACTTCATTCAAATATCAGCTTAAAATATTTAGCTTTATGTTTATTTTTACTCAAGTCTTAGAACTAGCAAGGACTGTGAAATACATATCTAGGTATTATCAGGCTGACCATTTGTCCAATTTTGAATGGGACAGTACTGTTCTTTTGCTATCCCGGCTGTCCCATCTTAGTAAAAATGCCATTTTCACAGCAGATTAGACTGCCAATGACAGGGAGATCGAGGCTTGAATCTTGGTCAGAGGGTTTTTCTTCCAAAACTATTTTACACTCTCTCCACACAAATGTGGGTACACTTCCTTTAAATATAACCTCCCTAAAATCATCAGCATAGTAAGTACATATGTGTCCCGAATGAGTAATACGATGAGTGCTAAAAAATTAGTTATTTCCTCTAATTCTAAGTTTGTCTACAGGGGGTACTGTTTGAGCGCTAGTTCCAAACACCGTTGGATGGAGATTAGCTACCTTTATATTTTATTAAACTACTTCTAATATTTATACAATCTCATGTGGGGTGATTTCCCACCTCTGCGGGTGCTCTTGAGGCCCCCACTCCCCCATGATCCCCTCCGCATCCAATTTTTGTCTCAGGGAAATTATGGTCAGCCTAGTGATTCATATTTTTTCTTATTTAAAGCATATACACATAAATATATATGTACACTCCACATAATTTAGCAATACTTTACCAAGTATTTATTTTACCAAGTATTATAATGTTTTTGTTTTAATTAAAATTGTGCAAATGTTAAATTTATGTTTGAGGTAATTAAAATAAAGATAGCATTATTTCCCTACCCAAGTTCACAGAGTCCTCAAAATCTATCAATGGATCCCTGATATAAAGGATTTTGTATTATGAATAAAAGTTTTAAAAGATACCCTAGCTACCAGAGTTGATTGTACTTATTTAAAGTTAGACTGGACACTTAAGTTATAACTTTTCACAGCAAGAAATCTTATTTTTATTTAAAATATTACTAATTAGTTTTCTCTCTCTCTTTGCACCAGGTGTTTGGAAACTTTTTTTTATGGGAGGCTTACAGCCACACAGAAAATTAAATGTTCTAATGCCTTACTTCTCTAGTTGGAATAATTTGGTGAAATTTCTGTAAACAGTACTTAATATAATATATCTTTTGAGTTTTGTGATTGATTTTTTTTTTTTGTGATACAGTTTTAGTAAATAATAATAGTTTGTAAAATAATAGGGATCACAAAATGTGTGGCCTGCGGGCCAAAGTTTCTCCGTTACTGGCTTACTACACACAATGACCACCATATTTTCAAACAATACATATTTATCTTTAGAAATAGTTTATTATTGGTCCTTGTGTAAACGTTTTAGTGAAATACACATTCCACAGTTTATGCAATTTTCATTTATTTTCCACCCCTGCGCCCACTCCCTTTCTCATTATTTAATTGGGTCAAATGTTGCAGACCAGAGCACTATTAAGGATGTACCTTAGGAAACCTTAGAACCTGGTTGGTGTTTCTTATGTTTTGTAAAAGCGGGCAGGTTGCAAGTGATTCGTAGTTCACTACGAGTGTGGTCCCAAGTATCGCTTGAAAAAATAACATGTGTAGAGCATATAAATGGGTCCTTTCAAAGAAGAATGAAGTAAAGCACTGTTATTAAGCTTATTGGTTGGCAACATTTGAGATTGAAACCTAGATAGGTAGTTTATGTAAATATTAAATCTGATTATAGGCATTGCATACACAATGTTTAGAGTATTAGGAGTGGAGGAAAAGGGCTGTGCACATGATATTGTCACCCAATCATCAAGGGTGGAGACAGCAAGGTGAGATGGCACAGTGCAGGGAAGGCTTTCAAGCCACTCGGTCAAAATAAATGACTGCAGTGCTCTCTACCAAACACTTGTTAAATGAAAACTTTGATTATATTTATTTACAGTCTAGGTGTGTTTATTTATATTGTATTTTTTTTTAAATATCACCAACAGCTATGGAGGCTGCCAGGCCTCACTAAAGGTTTAGAGGATTCACAGCTAACTTATAATAAGTACAGTAGCCCCATGGCTTCATTGGTGCTGACTGCTTTGAAAAGTTACCAGACCAAACTATGTATCCCTACGCTGGACCATATTATCTGCAAAAACATGTGTTTAGAAGCTGTCACTTATGACAGTCAAATTTTAGGTATATACCTAAATGTTGACTGTCAGAAGTCAGCTGTGAGCTGTCAGTCAGCACCAAAGAAGCCATGGGGCTACTGTAAGTCAGTGCTATTTGAAATGATAGAACTAAAGTATTTTGCGAAGTCACCTTAAAATTGTGGTAGGAGGGTATATTTGTTATGTTTGATTTAGACAGATGACAACTTGTATAGAAAATTAGAGTACTTATAAATTTACCAACATAATGTAATAATATAAAGTTTGATTTTAAATTTAGTTAGGTGACCTAGCGGTCTAGGTGTAAAGTGTCAGCCTTCTGTGCTGGGAGTCTGGGTTCAATCCTCGTTCCCAGCACGGATTTATCTGATTGCCCAGCCCTTCCTTCACCTCTCTCAAGAGGTTTATTAATCACAGCTTGTGAATATATGTAATGCCAGTGCTCCACTTTAGTTCGCATCTCACGTTAAACTGTAGGTCCTTCATTTCATCTCACAATCACCCTACCATTACACATTAGTGTAAGTGCGTATAACCTGAACGGAGTAGTAAGACGTGGTGCTAATAATAATAAATTTAATTGTACCCTACAAACCAATAATGGCTATAAATGACAATTATTTTTCTTAAGGGTCAATCTGATAGAGGTATGTTTGAGATATATGTGCGGCAGGGTACTTGTTGGATGTCGTCAGATACTTTTAGAAATACATAATGGATTGAAACAAAGAGATGCACTTTTTCCAATACTTTTTAATATATCTTTTGAGTAGGCTATTAAGGTAATTCAAGCGAGTAAGGAAGGGTTGACACTAAACTGTACATGGCATCTATTAGGATACACAGATGATATAGCTTTGTTGGGTGTTGCTAGAAATGCAGAACATTTTTTTGGAGGCAAATAAGTTAAGAAGTGAACTCTGAAAATAAGTATACGAGTACACAGAAAAAACAGATTGGGGACAAGAGCTTAGAGATTACTTCGAGCAACATATAATTTGACAGGGTTAATGAGTTTAAATATTTAGGAACAATTTTAACTATCAATAACAATATTAGAATGGAAATTAGTAAAAGGATAGCCGAGAAATTCATGTTATTACCTGATCAGTAATTTGTTGACATCTTGCATGCTGTCAAGGAATGCAAAACTCAGAATATACAAAACAATTTTACCTGTTCTCTATGGGTGTAGAATTTGGCCTCTTAAATGACGGTTAATTCGTCACAAGATATCGTTAGTATAATCAAGTCAGATTACAGGGGGTAAGACATGCAGCACAAATGGGAGAATCTAGAACTGTGTTCAGAGGATTGACTAGCAAACCCAATGGGAGACTATGGAAGACCTAGACACAGATGGGAGGATAATATTTGAATAGACCTGAACAAAACAGGGTGTAATGAGGGTGACTGGATGGAGCTAGCTCAAGATAGGAATAGGTGGCATACTTTTGTAAGTGCGGCAATGAACTGCCTGAGTTACTAATGTCATCAAGTAAGTAAAACTCATAGGTGAGCGTAGCACAGTACATTACAGTACACACAGAAAGGAATGCTTCTCCGAGCTCAAGGCTGTATATATGGCTTAGTTTAGGAGGGGATAAATAAACAAAAATTTTAAGTTTAACGACCATACTATTATATATGTTTAGTGATAAGGATGATGATGGAAGAAGGTAAAAGAAAGATGGATGGAAACATAGAAAAGGGAACACACATAAAATTGATTTTACAATTAAATGAACAAAGTGCACACTTTACATTGCTGCGCTTGGGCAAACAGTGGTTGCCTCTTGAAGAAAATCTATAATTTCTGCCCAATAGTGGTTGCCTCTTGAATAGAATCTATCATTTCTGTTCAGTATCCTGTAGGTTTAATTATATCAGAGCTTAACTTTACCTAAATTTTTATATCAATCAACTAAAATTTACTTACAAAAGTAAAATATACTAACTCCAAAATTGAGATACATAACAAGCTAACCTAAATTGATAAAAACAGGGAATGAGACGATGCTCAGCAGATGTTATTTACCTATATTCCTCAATCACATCATTGTAATTAACTGACAGCCAATTCTTATTCTTCTTAATATTATTAGCACCGCGTCTTACTACTTGTTTGGGCTATACACACTCACTTACGCTAATGTGTAATGGTAGGGTGATTGCGAGATGAAATGGAGGACCTACAGTTTAACGTGGAATCCGAACCATGGTGGAGGCCTGGCATTCCACACATTCACAAGTTGTGATTAATACACATCTTGTTAGAGGTGAAGGAAGGGTTTTGCAAGCAAATAAATCTTTGCCGGGGCTGAGGATTGAACCCCAGACCCCAGCACAGAAGTCTGACAGCTTACCCATAGACCGCCAGGTCATCAAGTTCTTATTAATAATACCAAATCATGGGTGGGTCTAGGCTCTCTTGGGTGATGATTATGTTTGTTTTACATACTGTGAGGTAATGAGGGCTTTGTATATATTCATTTCTACAACAGTTGATATGACTCAATTTGGTGTTTAATGTTAAATACATAGAATATGTATTTTAAAACTCAAAGGGCATGTCATGCAAATAAATTAATATTCTAATACAATATAATTTTGAAGTGTAGTATGCATACCACTATCAATGATTAATTTTTGTGGAGATACTAGTTTTTGGTAGTTTGACATAATGAATACTAAATCCTGTTGGCCTTTTATGAGGGAAAAGTAGACAGCGTCCACTTTGACTTGCCCCCCAGGGGATTAATTAAAATAAATGCACATTAGTTTTAGAAAATTTGATTATATATTTTTTTATAAATTACACTCTTTCAAAATAAATTTTTATTGATTTTAATATTACTACCTAAAATACACTTGATGTATTTAAAATTTAAAGTCTTATTTCATATCATTTCATTGCATTCTCCAAACCCCTCTAAAGCTAGTGTTGGATAGATATTGAGCCACCTAGCAACGCTTCTGCAGTATAATCTAAAAGTAAAATAATATAACTATAGAAAAGCTTATTTGGGCACCGAGGACATAAGCCATACTTGCTATCTGATCACTGTATTCAGGATACCAACACGCAAAGCCTTGTTATATATGAGAATGGCCCTATGACATGAACACTGCCTAGTGACAGCAACTTTGTAATAAAAGTGAGTCTTTTGGTCTTCCATATAAATAACTAGGCTTTACATTCTAGCGTACTAGTTGCGGTATTTTTGTCGCAACAACCAAGTCACAAGTACAGCTGTGCCCTTAACACCAAACCTAAGCTTTCATATTTTTGAGGCAGCAAACCAAGAATTAAACCCAGTTAAATGACAATATATTTCACTGTTTTTCCTGATTTTCAAATTACCTATGGGTCAAATATTAATTAATTAAATTCTGTAAAGAGTATTTGCTTGCAAGTCTATATTTGCACAGATAAAAAACTTAACATAAAATAGTCAATCACATTTATTTTGATTTTACTTCAAGAAATTAATGTGAGATTATTTCAAAACTTAACTATTTGTGTTAAAAAAAACTTATAGGATATAATTTTTCTAAACAAATAAAAACTATATACTTAGCCAAAATGTAGGACTTTTCCAGTGAGTCGAGTATACTTTGCCATTCTTCTCCTGCCTTACCTGTGTCCATCCTTCTTTCCCTCACCATATCACTTCCTTCCATGTACATATATAAATAACTAAACAAATATTCGAGTATTGAGAATATAAACTGTCCAGCCTCAGAGAAATAGTTACATATTCTTGCCCCCTTCCCCGGAATAACACATAATAATAAAATAATGACAATTTACTAAAAAATTCATTAAATTACCTAATCAATGGTTAACTTATTGGGTTTTGATACAGGCAGATATTTGTTTTAACATATTTATTGACCGCTTCATTAATTATACAGTACTTTGTACTATAGAAAATAACATTGAGCAAAGAACAATATGCTGAACACTGACATTTAAATAGAATTGGCTACATTAGTTAGAAATGTAAGGAGGAAGACTAGCATCAACTTTTATTATAAATGCACAGATGGTTGTAGTCTTTCAGAGACTTGTAAAATAGATATTATGAATATAGGTATGTAAATGGAAGCCTAATAAAGAATACAGAGTTCTGAAGACAAGAAAATAGAAACATTTTCAAACATGGCAGTTTTTATTCCTATCTATCATTTTACATTGTTTAGTGATGTAAAGTTGTCAAAATAATTATGTTTTGTTAATCTCAAAATAATTGAATTTCTTAATTTTTTAAAAATAATTTCAATTCATTGGCTTATTTAGCCACCTCATTAATATAATTTAACAGTTATTTATTTTTGTTTTTGAAGAACAACTACATAATCCATTAATATACAGAAATATAATGTTTGATTTACATAACAAGTAGGAAAATAGTACTTTTTAAGAAAGACAAATCTAGGACATACATTCACATAAAAACAGTCATACATTCACACAGATATTACAATAACCAATAATGAACTACTTAATTCACTAACTTTTTATTTGGCATAAGTCAATAGTTCTATTTTAAAGGAGGGATATGTGTCGAGTATGGTGACAGAGATAACTTTATTCTGGTAAAGTGTTTGAAGTCTTTGAGTTTTCATGCACCTGCGATTTTTTTGTTCTGAAACTGGAAGCAATGGAACTAATCCACCCGTGGGGCTGAGATCGAGCTTTAGAAGTTTGTGTGTCCTCGACATCGGTCTTGTCCAATCTTGAAAATTCGGGAGGGCTGCAGCTTACTGCAGCGCTTGTTTTATTAGTTTTTTTGTGATTGTTATTATTACCTGTCGATGTTTTATCCTGAAGGACGCTATCCAAACTTCCAGTCAGTGGGGGCTTCTGTCGTGTTGAAGACATTGCTTTATGAGTGCTCATTTGTTTCTTATGTACTGCATATTCCGATCTCTCATGGCCACAGTTGTCTTCTTTGGGATATTTTTGTTCATTTGTCAGACAATCAGACTGTTGTAACTCAAATTTTAATGTTGTCTGTGAAGATTTACCTGTGTCAGAAGAAGAACTGCAAGAATTTCTTTTGTTGTGGAAAGTTAGTCGTTTATTGTGAAAGGATGGTGATTGTGATTGTGTGGAGGGCATCAGTTCTGGGGATGATGTCGGTATGTCACTTTTACTACCTCCTAAGAAAGCTCTCCATCTGCGTTGACTGTGACGTTGAGATTTCTTTACCTTTGGTAATGTCATGGCTTTGTGATCATTGCCACTCTGAGAATTACTTGTGAAGTAGGATGTCGACGGAGAATTACCCTGAGATAAAGTATGTCCTTTAAATGTCATCATAAGTCCTTTCTGATCATGGCTAGGAGTTGTTGAAGAACTATCTGTAGAGGTAGCTTCACTATCCATTGAGCTATTAATTTTAATTTTCCCTTCTTTGTTTTTATCATAGTTCATATTAAATGACACCCTATCTGCAAAATTTCGAAGCCTCGAGAATATTGAAGATTTGTGATGTTGGTTAGATTTTATGCTTTCTTTTATAATACTATCAACTTTATGGCTGGCTTCATCTGGTTTGATAATTTCATCATTTTCTTTGAGTTTAACCCCCTCTTGTATTACATCACCACTATCACTATTTTTGGCACTAGCTACTTTTGTATCGTGTTCATTTATATTTGTATATAAATTACTACTACACAAAATAGTTTCTTCTGATAAAACACCAAAATTAATTTTTTCATTTTCTTTTGTTGTCACATGGTTCATTTTAATATGTCTATTTATAACTCCTACATGATCTGAAATATCTATCCCTGATTCTTCTTTTGTTTGTTTTGAAGATTTTGAATCGTCTATCATAATGTTACACTTGTCATCTTGGAACGTTTTTTGAGAAATAACCGCTTCTTCATGGTGTTCCATCAAGAAGCCATCGTGACTCGATACAGGTGATGTTGATGAAACTCGGCTGAAGACCTTCATAGGAGAGTCGCTTCTATTCATTTCTTTGTCTCTGTCCTTGATAGCCTTGGCCAACTCACTATACGTGTAGTCGTGAAGTTGGGATTTGTCTTTGCTACCTTTGCGGCTGCCCGGGTAGCTCTTACCACCAGTGATGCTTCCTTCTGTTGATATTTTGAATTTCAAAGTTTTCTCACTAACTTCCACTTCAGTAACTGTTTGATCAGTATCTTCTTCATCTTGCTCCAACATCTCTTCCACACCTAGAAGAAAATGGTTTGATTAAATGAAATTGTTAAAAGATTATGTAATTAATTAAAATGTAGTTGCTTTACGTGTGTTGTTTTTGTATGCATTGCATTTTACTACTAGGCTCGGCTATTTGCATTTAACTACACTATTGTAATATGAACAATTAAGATAGAATTTAGAGGAAATGTGCCCACAATCAAATGGATGGTAAATGAGAAACAATTTTTAAAAAAACACCCTCAATATGCCAATTTGATATTCAAACCTCGATCATTCCATCACCGGTAAACCAAACTCTACAAGCTTGGTGCTTTAATGTGCATGCCCACCAATGCTCGTTAATTTTAAATTTGGTACAAGTGATAGTTATTTGGTTAGCACCATTGACACAAGTTTTTATTTAAAATATTTGGTGTCGAGGGGAGGACAACCCATACATCCCCTCTTGGGTGCACCACTGGTTTATCCAAACATAATTATAGAACAAACATAAAAACCAGGCCCCAGGTCATTAAATGACCACGTAAACCAATCTAAAATTGTTATAATCAATGCATTATAACAAACAAATATAACATAATGAATGTATTCAAACAAGATATAAAAAATGTTAACATCTAGTTAATGTTTGTATTTTTTGGATACAAGAATTAATATATCAAAGTAAACTCTTATGATTACCACGGTTTCTTAGATTCATATTCGGGAATGAAGATTCCCTCTTGAAATTTAGACATTTGAAATAGTGGATTCAAACCACTTCTAAATTCTTTAACTTCCAGATTTGATGTCAAATACATTTTTTTTTTAACTGGTAAACTCAAATTCATTTTAAGCAATGCTGGATATGTGACTAATATAAATGATTGAAGCTGTCTGGGTGGTTTTACCATATAGTGGTTTTCCATCCTTTCTCTAGACGAATGCCTGTGCAGTTAAATCCTCCAGCACTTCCCCCCTAAATTAACTGGTTAGTAATATTTTATTCAGATGCACTACTGATAAAAGATCATATATTTAAAAGCAAAAAAAACAACACCTTATTATACTAAAATTTAATATATTGAATTATGATCAAATGTTTGTGCACTAGTTATTTACAATGTATTATATTTATAAAGTGAGGTTTACTACATTGTAGAAAAAAAATACCCATCTGGGGTTAAATCCATAAACTCATAAATGCTAATAAAAATAATATAGTTCCAGTCAGAGAGTATAAATTATATTTACCTTCGGGTGTGACATCATCATCATCTACCGATCGTGACCTTGCCCTAACTAGAAGGTTGGACAGGCTGCGGCGAGATTTAACGCTGTGTGTGCTGACAGACTTGGCTATACTCCCCTGGTTACTTTCACCAGATGTTATGACACTATCAGATGAACCCAGGGCTGCTTCCACAACACTCTTACGATGCAGTCGTTCATCTTTAGCCGCATCGTTCAACCGCCGATAGTAATCCAGAGCATCTCGGACAGGTTGTACAATCACCCCCTGTTAAATAAAATAATTATCGAACTACTAGTTTCATATTTGAAATAAGTAATTCAACATGGTTCTAAAAATACACAATTGTGTAATTAGGGGCGTCTTAAATTTATTGTACACCATGTTCAAAAATATGAATACAGATCAAAACTTTCAAACACACTAGGAAAGGTTTAAAGGTTAAGATTAATAAGTCCTAATAATGATAGTATGAATTCAAAACTTAAAGGATAAGTGAATCACTTTTAAGTCAACCATGAAAAGGTATATTTTGATAAAATTATATTAGTTTATCATGTATATTATGTTAGTGAGTGAGAGCAGCTGTGATGACACATCATCATAATATACCAGTTACACTGTAAACAAAAACATTTGTTACTAGTGAAAAACTGCCAATTTGCAGTTTTCAGTTTTTTATGACCCATCATAAACAGCCTGAAATGCCCAATTAAAAAAAAAATCCTTGTTTTTTTCAAAGGTAAAACCATTGTTTTGGTGGGCTCACATGCATGCCCAAACATAATTTATTTTCAAGAGAAAACTATCTTGTAAGCTATAGTCAACATCCACTTTACAATACATAATTAGTGAATCATTGCAAAGCAAAACTAAAGGAGAATGCAAAGAAGTGGGGGGGAGCAGGACTGTTAGAGTATGGGAAGGGGGAGTGGAGAAATAACTTTATGTGTGCACCCAAAATTGACACTATATTTTACCCAAGATGACTTCCCTTGTAAAATGTTGAATATTTGTTTGCTATATGTTCAATACAAGACCTAATCTAGGTTGCTGGAATAAGGAGGCTAAAGAGGAAAATTCGCAACAGCATGTTGAAGGATGGATGGAAAACTAAACTTATTTATTCATTCAGGATTTAACTTTGTGTCCTCTGTAACTAATACCGACAGTGTTTAAGTTTTAAAGATGACAATCAGTACATTATGATTACTAACTAGTGCCTGACATTTACTGGTACGTAAAGGGCATATTTATATTTAAAAAACTCAAACTATGTAGATACTTATATATAAATAAAAAATATGCAAAACATCAAAGTAAATATGAAACTTTCACTAAAGTATAAAATAACAAAATAGTGTGTAATGAGGTAGACCGGAAAGAACTAGCTCAAGATAGGGATATGTGACATTTTAATAAATACCTGCAGTTCCGTAAATAGGTCCCCAAGTGCTTCAAACAATGGCAGAAGAACAAAGCCTATAAAACTGCACTGTGAAGAGGGCTTTGTTATTTTGTCTCTGTCCATAAACGGTGTCACTGGTAAACCTTCCAGCTTCTCAGCATCACTTTGTTTGAAGAATTCCTAAAATAAGTTTTGTTTAGTCTTTATACTCGAACTTCCTACCACAGATCTGAAAAATTACTTGATGATACAATAGTTAAATAATTGGCAAATGAAAGGAAAAGAGTCAAGTTTTTCTTTACATCATCACAAATTTAGAACACTAAAGTAACACAAAAACATCTTACTCTTGAAACTTTCACTACCACGGGCAGCTTCATCAGACCAAAAGCAAACTAAGGGTATAGATATAGTTGTGACCTGGCTGCCACAACCAAAACACCACAAAGCCAAGCAAA
This sequence comes from Timema californicum, assembly GCA_902141385.1. Taxonomy (NCBI): domain Eukaryota; kingdom Metazoa; phylum Arthropoda; class Insecta; order Phasmatodea; family Timematidae; genus Timema; species Timema californicum. Next base: position 16,994 of record CABFOW010001041.1, read on the forward strand.
GTTATTTATAGGGGTAAACTGAAGTTGCTCACGTTTGTAACCAAATCGCTCTTGTTAGGCTTTAGTTGTATAGCATGCCCCCTCAGCCCTTCATTTATAAAAATGAAATGTACTTGCATCACGACAACCAGGTCCCATGTATGACCGTAGCCTATGATTCAGCCTGTTCCTGATTGTTTTTGTTTGGACTACAAGGTTGACTGGCTATTGTTTTTTCACGCTTCTTGTTTAAGTTGAATTACATTTTAAATACATCTATATATATTTATATATACATACGCAGACACACACAAATTTTCCTAGTGTTGCTATCTATGTATAACAAATCAAATAAGAGCAGCAGAAAAAAAATATACAGCCAACCCCACAGTCCAACCGGGAACATTAAGAAACAATATACAGTGAGTTACTTAATATATCAGCTACTTGATGGGGCTGCCTGCTGTAGTGAAAATTTGAAGAATATCATATTAAATTATTATCACTAGAGTGAACCTTACAAAAGTAAGCTCGGCTACTTTCCTATAATCACCAATAATTTCCAATTGAGTTGGAGTGGAAGGGAACCCGAGATAAAGCCAGCATTTTTGCAATTTTTATATAAAAAAAAGTTGTTTTTCACCAATATAAATAAAATATTACTTCACTAGATGTGTCATCATCATCATCAACTGTTTCCAGCCTGTGACCGGGGCAGTTTAGTAAAATGCCTCCATCTTAATTTATCCTTCCACCACTCTTCCTCCTTAAATTTTTTCCATTCTTCTCCTCTCACTTGAACACTTTCTGATAGTCAATAATGACTGAGATTACTATATTTAGAAAATTAAAATGAAAGTATCAACTGAAGCAATCTTCTATTTATTTTGGCAACAAAAAGTAATAGAAACAAAAATATGGACTCTCTCTATCTCATGTTTGGATAGGATATGTAGTGGGAAATATAATATTACTTAAGAGCTCATTCAGTTAAATTAATGTGTAGACTAAGCCAGAGGGAGTTATATATATATAATTATTTTTTTGTGAAGCAATTTATTAATAGCTTCTCGGGTTAATTTAGATAGCTTATTACCTGTAAAAGCTTATCCAACCAAGGTTCAGCAACATCCATTGGCCTTGCTTCATTAGAAATATCAGCAACTTTGATAAGTATCATTGATAGCTGAAATAAAATAACATCCAAATAATAAACTAAGCACTATTCAAACATTTCCAAATTAATTGTATTCATGACATGTGTGTATTCAGGAATATGTGATGGATACAAAAAGGACAAACACAAAATAGTTTTCCCAATGCATTTAGACATATAGAAACACAGTTAACATTTTACACTGTTGCCACAAATAATAAGGTAATTATTGCCTCGAAGAAAATCAAGTATTAACTTTTACTCTATCCCTCAACTTAGATTTGGTTATACTTGAGACGCATAAGTGAAACATGCAATGTATCTTCCAAAATTAAAAAACAAACAACACAGATTATTTTAAGTTTAGAGATTGGAAAATAAACTTAAGGGAAATGCCCCTGCATTATCATGAGAAGACCACAGTGATAAACAACAGGTAAAACCCCCTTACCCAAGATCTGAACCTTGATATTTTCATCAAAAGAAATCCAGTCTATTGAAACCATAGAAATACATGCATTTATATAAAGAGAGGGTGGAAAATCACATCGTGGAAAACCCACCCTCAATGCAGCTGGTTAAGGATTGAGTCCCAGCCTTTGGTACAAGGATAAAATAGGCCAGCACACACCAATGTTCTTCTCAGAGCCTTATAAAATAAATAAATGTTTCTTACAAAAGTCATGAAATATTGCAAAGTATTATGCTGCCCCCATCCGGCTGGAAAAAAATTCTGGGAAGAAAACCGCACACCTAGCTCTACCAGTACCAGTCCCGACCAAGTGCCTGTGAAAATGCAACACTAAGTAACAAACTAACCAGGTTTGTGTGAATCTTGTTGTTGAAGTCAAACTCTGGTGTGACATCCTTGAATTGAGCCAGTATCTCATTGTGGCGGGCCATGTCTGTAGCCAGTATGCATCGGATGATGCCTTCCCGGACCTGCCGGAAAGTTTCACCCTTGAGAGACTGGAATATGTTCCACTCTGGGTTCTCCAAGATGCGGAACGCCACTGAGCAGTGATGGTTCTCCAGAGGAGAGATGTCATTATATCGCAGAGCTAGCTCTGTTTTAGCATTTATCTAGAAGAAAGACATTATTTAATATTTTATTGAATTACACTTACTATTTTGTACAGGCTATTCAACTTTTCTTTAGCACTTCATCTTACAATCTTCAGGTTATATGCACATGTACCAATTATCCTAATGGGTTATGGATGAGGAAGGTTGAATTTAGAGGAAGTCTACCAACATTTTTGTGAATGGAAGGTGGAAAACTATTTAGGGAAAACCACCCTCAGTACACCCGACCGAGACTCGAATTTCAGTCTCCCTGCTATCGACAGTCTATTATATTGTGAGAGTGACACCTTATATCATGTGGCCACAGAAGTAGGTTAATATATAAATTACCTGCTTCAGTGGCTGCATGGTCCAAGGTGCTACTCTTTAAATAGACTTTTCTGCCAATGACAGGGAGATTGTGGTTCGGTCCCAGTTCCCAGTTGGGTGTACTGAGAATGGGCGTGGCAATAATTTAATTTAAGAGGGTTTTTTAAAATCCTAAGTATATGATATGATGTTAAGACTTACTATTAAACCCTAATAATAAGAACATTGTTAGTTTATAAAGTAGTGGTGGAACTTTGTGTTTAAGGGAAGGGGAGTAAGTGGAGTAATTAACAAAAAAACTCTTTAAGGTCTTTCTACCCTCCTCTTTCCCAGTTAAGGTTAAAAAAAATCGGATGCTGCTAGAAGCTGTTTAAAGGGGTCCTCATTTGGAGAATTTTTGAAAATTATGTTTTTTAAAGCTATTTGAATAGTTGATACCCCTTAAATATTTTGAAATTTGAAAACTTCTAGAGGCTATTAGTTGCCCTATAATCTTTTCAAAGTGGACCCTAACCAGATTTTTTTTTTTTAATTTGGACTCTCCTAGAAGCTATTTAGAATTTTCCTCACCTGATATTTTTTTAATTAGATGTGACTAGAGCCTACATAAAGCAGTCTTCCAAGAGAAAATTTTAAAATTGACTGCCCTTAAATGCTGTTTAGAAAGATTCTCGCCTGGATTTGTTTTAACTAGATGCCTTAAGAACTCATTGAAAGTGGTCTTCCACCTAACACATTTTAGAAAAGTGAATGCTTTAAGAAATTAATTGGAGTGGTACTCGCTTAGCTTTAAAAAAACAATATTATATGCATATAGAAGCATTTTTTTTTTTAATTTGATGCCTCCAGAAGATATTTAGAGTGGTGTTCACCTGGAATTATTTTGAAAATCAAATGCCTTTAGAAGCTATTTGGAGTGGTCCAACCCTGGAAAAGTTTTGAAAAGTGAATGCCTCTATAAGTTATTTGAAGTTTGATACACGGCCATCTTTAATACTTCCTCTAAATTCAACCTTCCTCATCCCTAACCCATCAACGTAACTAGTACATAAGCGAATATCCTGAATGATTAGTAAGACACGATACTAAAATTAATTCAAATTTATTTACACTCACAGGCTAGGGCTGAGGAAGGTAGATGTTTAAAAGAAATGTACCCACATTAAGTGCAGAAGGAGGGGGATAAATCACTTTGGAAAAACTACCCTCAGTACACTTGGCTGGGATTTGAACCCCGAATTTCTCATTACCTGCAAACAATTATAGCTGCTATTTACACCTTAGTATACACAACAACTTATGTTGGTAATTAAACTTTAATTGAAGACATAAATAAGATGCATATTTCTAATATCTCTATATGCATTATTTATCCATCCTTTATTAATAAAGTGAACATTTCATTTAATTATAGCCCCTTTTCCTCTGAAGGTCAAATTCATGGGCTAAGTAAATTGTTAAAAATGAATCACCACTTAGTAAGATCTTCATTGATGTGAAGGATATTAAAATGGTGCCACAATACAAGACAGAATGGTGGTGTTTAAAATCACAAAAGGGACATTTTAGGTACAAGATCACACTTCTATTTTTTTTATTTTTTTTAATATTTCCATCAAAATAATGTAATGTATATCTTGGTGGTTGAAGAACACTTTGTTTTAACAGTCTTAACTTATTCATCAGCTGACCTAAAGCTACAGATATGTTTTGGGTATCTATAAGTGAATGAATATAAAAGTATATTTATGAATATTTCAATTGAGAAGGAAAAATAGTAGTATTTTTTTAAAACACCTAAGAGATTCATATGTGACATCACAATGGAACCAAACTTCTCATCTTAGAAGTGTAAACAGATCTGTGAGATAGAATTAGAGGAAATTGGCAGTTTAACAATGACATGTGCAGTGGTTAAAGATTTGTTTTGGGTTGAGTTCTGTTTCCAAAAGCTATTTGTAGGAGCCGAGCAGCATAATTAGGGTGGAGGCGAGACTCAGAACTTTTATGTTACTTTGTAAAATATAAGTTAAAAGAACATTATTCATTTGAAATACTATTTATTTTACAAGAACTTGAAATAGTTTTTACAAACATAAAGGTTATTTGACATATTTTATATGCTTGCGATATGTTTAACCACTAGCCCTCATTTTATTTTTTCTACATATTATATGGTGCTATCTGAAGGCATCCCCAAACTGAAGCTTCCAGCACCCATCATGCTAGCCCTCTCTTGTAGTGACAGGTCGAACCAGCTCATTGGAGCATAGGCTTGCTCACTTAAAAGAGTAATTCACAAAAATTCGTTAAGAGTCATATTGTTTACCCTTTGGCTCGATCTCTGGAATTCTCAGAATTCCCAGGAGATTTAGGAGCAAAAGCGAGTCAGTACCCTTACTCTCTCCACTGTTGAACGAATGATTATTTTGTGTGGCTTACCTCCACTACCAACCCAATTATTTCAAATGTTTCCTCGCACACGCTTCATATTAACAAGAATAGTTTTAGTTGTATTTTAGTTATCACCATTTTTTATTTTTTCTGTTAATTGTTGAGGTGTAATATTTATATGAATTGATCTAAGTGTTAACATTAATATATATAAATCATATAACTATGATTATTTGTGCTAGCAATAAAATATGAGTTGTGTGTACAAATCATACTAGCCAATGGCTTAGAACTACAATGATATAAGTGTAACGGCGCCTGGCGGTGTGAACAATCCGATCACCAAGCGAGAACAGCTTGTTCACAGCTCTCACTCACAAGTAGTTTATTTTGAATGGCATGCTCATAAGAAACCTGTCCCCACTCCCTTAACTTACCTGATATATATTATTGTATCCTGGGTGATCCAAATCATGGCAAATGCAAGATGTCAGCAAAATCATTGTTTCCAAATCACCAATCTTGCTGGTAAGGTCCACAGTCCAAACAATGGCATACATCTGGAATAATTAGCTCTCATTTTTACTAGCAGAATTTACTTAAATGAATTGAAGTGCATGCTAAGAAGGATTTTAAATTGCTTCTTTCCCTAAAGCCAACCAGCTATATAAGCTTTGGTTATCTAGTCTAGAAACTGGTAGTTTTTGACCAAGCTGATAAATAAACAATTTAAGTGTGATTAACATTTTTATGATTTACTTTAATTTCTGAAAACTTACATCCTACAGACTTATGACTTAATTTAATTCATGTGTATCACAAATTGATAGATGAGGGTCCTGATACTTTAATAAAATTTATTTAAGAGAAAATTGACAACCTGGTAATGGGAATCGAACCTCGAACCTTTGACTGTGTGCATCAATGCTCTACCAGTGAGCCATCCTAGTTTGTCTCGTATCAATATTTGTATTGAGTTTTAATGTGGTAGCTGGTGAGAGTATTGACCACTCAAAGCTATTTACAATCACAACCACAATGACTGAATACATTCACTAGCGAAAATTGGCGCTCTGGACATGAGACAAACCAGGATGGCTCAGTGCCAGAACACTACACGTAAAGCCAAAAGTCCCAGGTTCAATTTCTATGCCCAGGTCACTACTTAAATTAATTAATGATTTAATGAATTAATAAATGACCGAGATTTGTTTGTTGGTTTTGTTAATGTTTTGGAAAACAGAATTGGTTTTAATATCAATCTTAAACTTTTTAGTAAAAAACCAATCTGAAAATACAGTTTTAAACTTATTCAAATAGTTGTTTTTAAAAAGGTTCTAAAATTCAGATAAAATGCTATAACTTAAAGGAAATACTGAGAATCAATATATTAAAGAAAAAAAATTCTTGTTAATAACTTATATTTTGTGATGCCATTTTATAAACAGGATTATTTTATATTGATGTGTAGTTCCAGTTTGTAAAATCAGCCTAAAATTAATTTTTAATAAAGTGAAATGTGAAAATGAAGAGTGTCTGCTAAAGTGCAGTCAAGTAATCATGTAATAAAAAATAGCCCAATTATACACAATATGTACACAGTATGTACAGTTTTGGTTTTATTTGTGAATACAAAGAAATAAAACAAAGCTAGCTTCTATTACATAGTAATATTGTGATTTATGTGATAAGGTACAGAAGGGGGGCATAAAATCAAATATAAGCGCTAACACAATATGATTTTACAATGTCCTACTCACTGTTCCTATCCTTAGTTCATGTGCCTTCTTCCATTAATGTAACTGCTTCAAAAGTGAAAAGAGATGTTATTCAAAAAGTTTCACTAAGTATGTACTAATTAATGTTTAGTAAGCAACACACACTCTATTAAATTTAACTATATTATCTATGTAATTATAACTTCAGTAAACCTTACCATTTGTGCGACGCAGAAACAATGCTTAAAGTTGTGAAAGGGGATCTCATTATAATTGGTGTAGACCTCAAAGAGGAAGTTCCTTAGAACTCTCAGGTCGATGTTGAACTTTGTTAGGAAGTCCAGGTCGAGGTACATCTGTTGTAGCAACACAAGAATCTCCTCATCCTCCCATTGACAACAGTCAAACGAGGGTTGCCGTAAACATCGCCGTACTTCTTCAGACAGTGACACTTCACTGTGTAAAAACAATAAGTCCATCATCATTTACAATCTTATTTTTCACCCCATATTTCTAGTTTTTAAATTTGTATATTTTAAATTGTTACTATTTTATAAGAAGGATAAAATAGTAGTAACATCCTTGTTCTTGATATAAAGGTATCAAATTTAAATTCCAAGTTTCGAGTTAGGTATAGTCTGGAAGTATTATATTTTCATTACTTATTTCTTATGTTCAATTTATTTTTGTGTTTGTATACTTATTTATGACTAATTCAATATTGAGTATATAGATACATACTTTTTACTATTTTATTTAACATTATGTCTTTATTTTGGTTTATAATTAATTGCTGGTCTCCTACCAACCTTTACTCACCAGATGTTAAGAAATCTCTCCCACACTTGCTGTTTTTGTACATCATTCTTGCGGCGGTACTGTAGATTTTTATACGACTCTGTAAAAAGTGGTGCAGGAGATTCCTTATAGAAACCTGTTACAATAAAACATATGTGAAGGTCTGTTTATTATTAAATTAGAATATACAGTGTTTGGGCTCTATAAGTAGGTACCTCTGGAACTAGTAAGTAAACATGAAACTAATCTGTCCAGTAAGCAATCGAACTGTGAAATTCGTATGAGCTAAAGGAAATTGCTGATTCAGAAGCATATTGATTGTGTGATCAGAGTCAGGGAGCGAGAACATTGCATGCCCTTCTCAAAGAAAATTTCTAGGTGCACCATTGGTCCTTTAAAATATTTACAAAGCTTGTTGGTGACTGGGCAAAATTTTTCTCTTGCAAAGTGTGTGCCATAGTTGTTTACACAAACAAAACCATCGACTCAGGTATTCTTTGCTCCCAAAATACAGGATTGTTTAATTTATCACCGCCAATACCTCATGCCAGCATTATTCCACGCAATTCTGTCTATACATCTATGGTAGTTGAGAGATAAGAAGGGAGTAACCACTTCTAAGCGAGTCTGCAGTTATGGGTGTTACATTTGTACAACATTTTCTAGCAATTACTCCTTTTAAATTATCTAAAATACAAATTTAATATGGAGACCTTATTAATTAGAGTGCTAACCTAATATTTTTTTACTTTATTATGTCACTTTTGGAATTACCTATTCCCCAAGCAGTTCATCAGCCAACATTTGTGACTTGATAAGTAATGTGACAGTATGGTAGTGCACGCTGCAGGGCACTAACTAGCTCATATTTTGAAGATGCTGCCAACCAGTGCATGTCCAACTTGATAGTGCTGGGCTAGTGAATTTGTACTGTGCGCTGATTTGTGCAGCGTGGTCTAACTCTGGATATATAGATATGAGAGATAGCCTCATACTCCTTAACCAATTCATTTAGATTATTATCTTTCCAAACCTCACCACTTTTTTTTTGTAGCAAACCTAATCCTAGTAAATAAATCTTATCAACTAATACAAAGTTTATATAATGAGGAACAATCCTTGAATCCCTCCCCAAGAAGGAAATTAATCGAGGTGTTAGCTCATCTACTGTCGGCCCCCATAGGCCTCAGAAGCAATAATAAAATTGTTGATATGGACTTATGTATATAGTTTATTGATAAAGTTACAAAACACACTAATATTCCGTGAAGTGTGAGTGGGCATGGTGGACGTAGACTGAATGACCGGGACCCATTTACTAAGAAGCCTCGACTCTTACAAGTCTCTCGAGCAACTGCCTCACTGTTCACCTTGGGCAAACTCACAGACCCTAGCACCAGAGTTGCCTGTTGACGCCACCAAACGCACATGTCACACACATTGAAATTCCATCCTCACAACCCAGTAATATGAGCCCAGGACTACCGACATGGAAATCAACGGTGAAGAGTTGGGTCACAGAAAATAATACATTCCAGAAACCCGACAGAACAGTATCCAAAAGAAGGTGATTGTGGTGGGTGGGAAATTATACTCCGCTTCCTAACAGTTTATTGTTTGAGTGTGACAGTACAGTTAAAAAGTTTAATCAACCAAACTTTCCAACCCCTCCTCCAATTGGCACCGTGGGCATAATACTCTTAATATAAATATTTGGTTTACATGGTAAAAACAATACAATTTGATGAAATAAGATAGCATGTATTTTTTTGAGAAGAGTCAATATACAACTGACAAGTCTGTCGTAGGCCCTACATTATACTATGTTTTAAATATAAGTTTTGTATTCAAACCAAGATGCAATGCTGAAAATACACACACACCCCCCAGTGGCGTTGTGTCAGAACATGCAAGGCAAGCACTGCTTGCCTTTGCTTTGAGATATGTAATTATTTTATTTAACTTTATTTAATGTTTGCAAATAAAAGAAAGAGGTGTAAGATATATTCCCGCTCACCCCCTTACCACATCTTCTTCTACATAAACTATAAAGATTCTAGTATGCCTTATATAAATCATGGGACAGAAGGATACTCAAAGTCACAATTATTATTAAAAAAAACACCTCAAAATAGATTCGAAGCATATAATACTCAAAACAATTTCCGCGGGAGAACCCCACCTGCCTAGATAGCCTAACAATTTAAGTCACAAGAAGCTAGTGATACATACACAAACTGTGAATGAAGTGTTAAGACTCAGAACTAAGTGGCCAACTGTAAGATCTTCTGGTTTTAATACTGTTTGAGATGTATTTTAGTTTTTCTGTAGTGTAAAATCAGTTGATGTATGAGCAATAGGATTGATTTTATAGTTGCATGTTTAACACACACATATTATTAACAATTCAATCTAAGAGTTAAGGATAACGCAGATAGCTTTGTAAAAATGCAACCACATTAATTTGGAGAAAGGAGAGAAAAATCACAGTAAAACCCCACTCAGTGCACCTGATAAAGAAATGAACCCTAAACTCCTCGTTAATGGTGACCAAATGCAACGAGTCTAATGACTTAAACCATTCAAGAGTTGCTGTGATTATATTTATAGTTCACTGTTAAGAGCGTGCATCACATGCCCATCAACTCTGTGATACAGGTGGTTCGAAATCATAAATTTACACAAACACTTGCACGTGAATCATTTATAACAAAACATTAATGGAGATTAAGATTTAATAGAAGTTCCTAATACTGAACATTGTTGAAATATTATATGATATTTGGATAGAAACTGCATTGAAAAGACCGTGTTTTGACCATTTTAGAATGGTTTCATAGATAAGCATTGTACACAAATATTTATTCTGTCATAATAGGGACATACTGTAGTTATTTACCAGAAACTTTGTCGCTTTGTCCCCCATCGTCACCATGGAAAATTTCGAGTAATCATTCAAATATGAATACATTGTACACATTTCTGGAATCGCGTCAGTCTTTTCTTTTCCCTTTAACTTCCATACCTTGTGCGAGCTGGGAGCTGAGCCAGGCCTACTATTATGAATGCTCTTAATGAGCTCCTAGGCATGTTTTAATTAAATGGTGTGTGGAAGCACATACCCCAAGTACCTCTCAGTCTGGGCACATGTTGCCTAATTTTGTGTGGTGATATGTTCATTTGATTGTTAATAAATATATTCACATATTGAAGATTTATTTATTTTAATTTATTTCACTTCCTATCACAACCAAAATAGTAATTTTCTAAAACCAGCACCAGTGATCACATGGTATAAGGCTTCATAGGTGCAATAGTCTGGATTTTAAGATGGGGAATCCTGGTGCACTGAGGTGTTTTTTTACTGAATTGTTCCCCCCCCTCCATACACGCAAATGTAAGTAGATTTAATCTAAATTAAACTTTTCTCATCCATACACCATTAGTGTAAATATGTGAATTAATAGGTCGAATGAGTAATAGATGCAGTGTGTGCACGTACACACACACACACACACACACACACAAATTTATGTCTTGACCTCCCTTAATTTGTTTATGGATACAACCAGTGCTGTGGAGTCTGAGTCAGAGTCATGGATTTGGAGTCAGAGTCAGAAGCAATTTTGGGGGAGTCAGACTAGGTAAAAATGTACCGACTTTGACTCTGGCCTCAAAATAAAAAACTCATAATATTATAACAGTGTATGGTAATTTATATAATTTTATTTTATATTTTTTTATTCTTTAAGATCAATATTTATAATTTGGATTGACAAATTTCTTCAAATATAAATTCGAAATGTCAAAGAAGCTTCCCATGAAGTAATCTGTATTGGAGAATTTTACTCAAGTACATTTTTTATTAATAATTAATATACTTTTGAGATTTCTGAAAGGGTTAAGAGTGGGAGTCGGACAGTAGAAAAACAGAGGAGTCAGAGTCAAAAGCGTGGTGTACTGACTCCACAGCCTTGGATATAACCATAATACCCACACATCTATGGAATAAACATGGTGACATACAAATTGTACTGACCTAGCCAACTGAGATGCTCAGACTTCTCTAATTTGTCTCGGAAATCATCTACACTCGTCTTTAGTTTGTGTACTGCTGGAGGAAGATCGTGGCACTCTTCAATCAATTGTTTCTCCAACCGTGACACTCTGAAATGTTACGTATAAGGAACTTTTAATAAAAGAAAATATATTATATCAGCGCTGGTTTGTTAAGTTTAAGAGAAGGAGATATATAATGGGAAGGAGATTGATGAAGAGGAGAGATAGAAAGATTTTATGAAACACCATTGACTGATTCTTTTGTATCCCTCTAAAGTTGAGAACATTATGTTGGTGGAGAACTTATTATGCTGCTGAGGGTAGCTGTTTTTTGATTATTTTTTTAAATAATTAAAACAAATAAATTTTTTTTTAATTCTCAATTTTTTTTTTCAAAACATGTAGTAAAAAGTTCTATTTATTTTAAATTTATAGACTAATAAAAAAGTTTTTGGCGCTGGTCTATGATTATCCTTAGCATTATTTTAGTCTGATACGGAGAACCATGCTAGCTTTCCTCCAAAAGAGATGCGAGTTCCCATTCAAAAGCATCACTTTCACTGATGATAAATAAAAACAAATTGTATGTTGAAATAGATCATGACACCCCCTCACTACATTTTGGTTTTAGGTCCTACCATATTGGTGAGAAATTCTTTGTTTCGATAAGTTGTATTCTACACTATAAAAGCATGTGACTTTTATGTACTCTACTTCTTTGTTTTCTTACCTTTCTTCAAAACTTGACAAGTCAATCTCCATTCCATCTAATACCATTCCTGTAACAAAAGTATATCATCATCATCATCATCATCATCATCATCATCATCATCATATTATTATTATTATTATTATTATTATTATTATTATTATTATTATTCTTCTGTTTATACGAATTACTGGTATCCTCTAACAAAATGCATTATATTATTATTATTCTGTTTATACGAATTACTGGTATCCTCTAACAAAATGCATTCCCAAGGAAAATATATTTAAGTCAATCCAATAGCATAGAAAAAACAAATAGTTTATAGCGTGATCTATAGGGCACTTGTGTTTTGTTAAATTTTGTCAAAGAGAAATAAACATCTTCATTAGATTCGAAATAATCATAGTTTCAAATTCTCATAAATGTTATCACAATAGTTTTGCATTAAGACAATAGCTGCATATAACATGTAAAACAATTTTGTTTCAATTCTTTTTCAATTGAAATTTATTTTTAAAAATATACAAAACTAAGCTAAATTTTTCACAACTCAACTTAAAGTGTTTTTTATTTTCTTTGCACCAAATCTTACTACCTATCTTGAATACCCTTATTTTATTATAATAATGGGGACGGACTAAATAATATTGTTGAGTTCCAACTCCTGGCAAGATGTAATGAGGTGGATTTAACAAAATTGTTTCACCATTCTACCTACACAAAAATGGGGGTACGTTTTCTATAAAACAAACTCTACTTATCTCATATCTAACTCATTATTGTATGTATGCAGACAGGCCCGAATTAAGGCATGTGCCAATTGTGCCATGTACAGGGGCCCCTGAGTTTGCCTTTGCTTTAAGATATGTAATTATTTTATTTAACAACTAAATCTATTTGACTTGACATATTTATTTTGTGATAATAATAATACATGTCAATATTTCAATATCTTCTAAAGTTTATTTGTAAAATGTATCCCAAAATAATCTAGAAATTCCCTAATTGGAGGGTGCTGGTAGCCAGGTATTACATGGAGTCAGACAATCCGTACTTATAAATTAATACAACCTTTACTTTTGGCAAACCAAAAACACTACATATCTACTGATGTTACCATTCATTAACTTTTGACAGAAAAATAAACACTGATTTTATATTGAAAATAAATTCTGAGATAAAATAATAAACATATTAGTATTCAAGAATTAACTCATTGAGATATGAGAAAAACAAAAACAAAGTTTTTAATAATAAAATACTTTTTACTATACTAATACTATTTTATCCGTAGACGGTGAACTACATAAAATGCAACTACACTGAAATAGTTTATAATAATTATATAATGTCCAGTATTATTAAATTATTAGCTATTAATTTACAGTACCTACTATAATCCACTCAGTATATAAGAGAATGTATAGTTTAATAGTTACTAAAGGATTAATAATTAATCTGTTGATAAAAATACTCATCATGATTGCTTAAGGTTTGCAAAAAAAAAAGTGTGTGTCTAAATAAAACTATCCAAGTATGATGTACTATATTATGTAGTATTCATAATCATTTAACTTTTAAGGGCCCCAAACTCTACTTGGCATAAGGCCCCTAAAAGAGTTAATCCGGGCCTGTATGCAGATAGCCTAGACAGTTAGTATTTAAAATGTTGGCCATTCGAAAAATAAAATGTATAAAAATAAAACATTCATGAGCAAAATTATTGCAATAAAGAAGAATTTCAAAGTTTTGGATTAGCAAAGCGTGGGTTTATCCCATATTTATCGCTAGGGGTATCAGCTCATCTATAAATAGTAGGTACTATAAAATGGGTGCAATATTTTAGTAAGAAAATGGTAGGAAGGATAGTATCTGACAGTTACAATAGCTAATAACAAAGATATTCGGACTTTCTTTGAAAGTGGGGTAGAGGTTCAACAGAAAGAGAGGTATCCTGGAAAAATGTTAAGCCAGGAATGAGTCTAGGGAGTGTTCAAAGAGTTTTTTAAAAACTTTTTAATGCCTTTCTTAGCCATGATGTATAATAAGAAGTAATTATAAGACAGTCACTTGACTTTAACCAAATTTTGCTTTTTAATGTTATAAAAATAGTGACAAATTATAATATATAATGTAATAGAAAATACATTAAAAAATTAACTTCCTTTAAAAAATGAAACATAGCTAAAATAAAATTTTCACTAATTAATACACAATGTTTAAAATTTAAATGGGCAATATTGGGGTAAGCGGCTTCTTCAAAAATAAAAACGGCGAGGGCTCAAGAACCCCAAGGACTCTCGAATCAGGAGGCCCCACTAGTAAAACTACTTTAATATATGAATACATCAAGTGATTTGATCTACAGCCGTAGCTTTTGTCAGAGGATATCAATAACTATAAAAATAATACTAATAATATTGTAAAATTCTACCAATATTGTCCGCAAAAGTTTGTATTTTATAAACTATCATTCTTACCGTATCTTATGGGACAAATAATTCCATGGCCTAATACGCCAAGTCATGGGTTCTGTCACTGTCACTGTCACCTATTGGCATTTGGTATTAACTTTGACAGTCATATAAATACAATTACTTTTTGATAATATTAGGTACTCTACCTTTATCGCACTAAGAGATAAATATTTCCAAATAGCAAACCAACAACTGAATTCATACAAAATACTTTTTTCATGTCTAATTGTTGGTGTATTCATTATCATTAAAAGTATTCTATGTTTAATTTCTAAATCAACTGCTTATATTAGATAATAACATGGAAAGGGAAGGGTTGATGTTGAATGTTCTTACCTTGACAGAGGATAGCCACTATCTTTAGCTGGTGAGGGAAATCAACCTAGTTGCTGGGAGGGGGGGAGAAGAGGCGATGTTGAATGTTCTTACCTTGACAGTGGATAGCCACTATCTTTAGCTGGTGAGGGAAATCAACCTAGTTGCTGGGAGGGGGGGAGAAGAGGCGATGTTGGATGTTCTTACCTTGACAGTGGATAGCCACTATCTTTAGCTGGTGAGGGAAATCAACCGAGTTGCTGGGGAGGGATGGGGTGATGTTGAGCATCTGCCCGTCGCTAGTGAGCAGCTTAAGGATGTCGTAAGGACCTGCTTCGGCAGCCGAGCGGAACAGTTCTGGAAAAGAGTTTCCTATTTATTATTGCTTTACAGCAATCATCAAACAACTTGGGGCTATTATCGGCTTGGACCATGCGTATAGCGGACTGTGACTCACTCACACCCATCCTGCGCACCACGTGAAGGCCGAATTTTTAACGTCTCCCGGCTTCATAAATAACGTTTGGTCACTGCCTGATGCCCAACGGCCCCAAAAAATTCGACCATGGCCGAGGCTGTGAAACATTTCCCTACTACGATGCGAGATAATCTCACAAATTACCCGATCTTGTAAAATAACTTTTTCCACTAAGACAGGATGTTCACTCAATACACTAGACGCACACTTGTCATGGATAAATAAACACCCGCATCGGTGTGCATGCAGACTAAATGCCAACTTCATCTAGTTTGGTTTGACAGTGACAGCGAGGTTCCGGTTCAAATCTTGGTTGGGTGTAATGAGGGCATTTTTCTTAAATGATTTCCCGCCCTGACATTACATAAATGCAGGCACTTTTCCTCTAAACTATGCTTCTCTCATCCCTACCCCATTAGAGTAACTAAATGCAGATAGCCCTAACGGGTACTAAGTGTGGTGGAAAAAGAGACTATATTAGGATAGAATTAATATTTTAAAGAATGTTGTTAGTTTCTGTTTGGTGGAGTAAAGAAAGACACAGACAATGCTAAACTTTTCCATCCCCCACCCCCTTTATTACAATATGATTGTAACTTAATGTGGGATGGAAGGGGACTAGAGAAAAGCCCAGTGTTTTTGCATTTTTTATAGCAAAGCTCTTTTAATTAAAATAAATAAAATATTGCTTCAGTACAAACATAGAGTTTAATTTTCTTCGCATGTTGATAACAACAGTTCCTGAATATATGTCATGAGAATGGTGGCATTATCTAACAAACTTTTTAATTGAAGAGAAAAAGTTGTCATTAAATTCCAGGACAGCCTTGACAGATATTCAAGAAATTTTGAGGTTACCATGTGAAGAAGCTTAAATTCTATGTTTGTACTGGAGCAATAGTTAATTTATCTTGGCCAAAATAAAAATAAAGTTTTGCCATAAATAATGCAAAAACACTGACCTTTTCTCACGTCCCCTTCCATCCCACATTATTAAAACTAAAAATACAAACATTTCAATGCTCCCCAAACTTTGATGCTACTTACAGCAGCAGCATGCGACTTGTATAAAACAAGCCTCTTGGTATGAATATGTTTACTGGGCATCTATGCAAGAGAGTGTACTTGCGTAATAACCTACTTGTTTACCCCATCTATGCACTCTAGCCAGTAGACAAACAACAATGAAATAGTAATTTTATTTGGGGGCATGATTTGCTTGTAGGTTTGTCATACACAGGAGGACTAATTGGTCATTTTTAAATTGGAGCCGTTAAGACTAATAAATTTTAGTTCTTTGAACTCATCAATGTAGACACACGCTAAAAGAGACGAACAATCAATCTCGTTTATTCGTAATGGAGTAATGATCGGATGAAAAGAGTAAATAGGCTTGTAAACTCGAACGTCATGTTGTTATAATATAAAACAACTGTTAAATGTTAATATTTTGATATTGTTATGTAAACGTTTAGATTAATACCTTAATTTTTTATTCCAAGAAATAATATATTGATTCTCAATCAATAAATACATATTAGAAGTAAATATTTGAGTCAGGCCAGACTGCCTAAAATACAATATCCTTAGTTGTTTTCAGGAACTACTCACTTATCCTTTATATCTTCATACTTCCTTTCGCTCTTCACCTACAACTACAATTTGTCATGTCAATAAGGAAGAAGGTAAAGAAAACTACGAAACTTCTTATTTTAAGGGAAAGAGGAAAGATAGCTGCTAGTTCTCAAATATCTTAAAATTTTCTGTTTTTAGCCTAGCAAAAATTTGCTGTAATTTTTTAGGAAAGCTAAATCTAGATCCCTTTTTCATCAAACCTAATTTTATAGCTCCAAAAATATGTTTAAAGGTCATTGAAAGTTAGCTTTCACATTTTTACACATTTGTTTCTATTAACTAACTAAAGGTTTGCTAAGGAAAGAGTTCTGTTGGTATCTTTAAACTTCATTTTGGCATAAACCATATTTTGAAATACATCGAATAGTTCAATATTGCCTTAAAGATGAGCATTTTGTAATGATACTGATTTGGACCCCTCTTATATATTAAAAAGTCATGGATGAAGGTATTTTTCTTTAAAGTTTTGTATGTAAAATATCCTTTCAATACTCCATTCATGGAGAATCACGCGCTTTTCAGAAATGATGTCAAAGGATTGCACCATTAAAACTTATTTTTGTCTTTCAAAAATCAACTCCGTAATATTTACAAAAAAAGCAAGTGACGCTAACTCCCTCTACCCAATAGGAAGCTAGCCTTCTGTCGCTAGGACACTTTCTATTATTTATTTGGACACTGGTCACGATAGGTCCAAGGGGTAAGGGGTAGTTCATATATAAGCTGTTTGTGTGTATGAATATGGAGAGTAGTCACATAAATCTTCACAGCACAGTACTCAAAACACGGAACGTGTAAAGTTCAACTAAACTGTATCATATAAAATTATATCTTTAGTGCCGAAGATAAAATCACTCCAATAAATCGTGTGCAACATTAAAAGTCTTATTTATTCAATTAAAATATCAAATAGTAAAACCGTATAACTATAATTGGCCCTCGATCACGTGACTATAAAAACAATTCATCTCACAATACAAATCCAGTACGCAATAATCGACGTCCAATCACGGGGCAATTGTCTCATAATAATACCGTACCGCTTTAATTAGTGCTCGATCACGGGGCAACTATCAGCTAATTAAATGGTATCACTTCAATCGGCGCCCATCGCGGACGCGTAACGTTTTAATTGGCGTCCAACGCGAACCGATAATTTTAGTAGCACTATAGTCTGCACGGCAATTTTTCGTTTACTGAGGCGATTAATGGAAATCCCTCCCCCCTTTCCCCTCTGTCATGGAAAATTCTACTTTAATAAAAGATTAGTCTATACTTTCCTAATTCCAAATTTATCGTACAACCGTTGGATTGGGTGTGTAATCCATTTTCTGCGCATACAAAACAATGTGCTTAAAAAAAGCTTGTTAAGTGTACCATCAACTTAAAAAGTTAGCGGAACACATCTCTAGAGTACAACTAATAAGGTTTCGTACCCAAGGAATGGCCCACCTTTGAGTTCCTGAGAGGTGATGCTAGTGTGGAAGCGGACCTCCTCTGTCTTCCTGCTTTCCGTCTCCGATGTGAAGAATATGACGCGGTCCGAGCATCGGTCCATGGGTCACCTACTAGCCGCCTCATTGTCGCGCCCAGCACGCCTTCCTCTGGCACCTGCAACTATTCCTATAGATAATCAGATGCTCATGGATCCGTTATTAAGTAACAAACTATTATTTTTACTAGAACTGACTTGATTCTATTACATATAGGCAGTCAGTGTCCGAGTCATCAAGTCATCATTGTTAAAAGTGGGAACCTTACTTTCACCATTGTTAAGTAGCCTATTTAGGCAACATTTGAAATCAAAGTCGGGACTATTAACCAATAGGCAATAAATTATGAAGAAATAATGTTGGATGCTTTAGGCCAACGGTAGACGTTTTGTGAAACAAGGTTGCTATCTTAGTTCACGACCGGGTAGCTAACAGTACATTTAACAGTACATTCAGCACTAGCGTAGAAAAATGGTGATCGTTTTTAAAAGCCAGATGACCAAATGAACTGACAAGTATTTTTTTTATCAGTGGCCAGATGTAACACTTACGCCGAACACAGTAGGCAACCATGAATATAGACAAGTCTGCGTGCGCTATACCGCACTAACATAGCGCCTAACAATATTTGTTGTAGGCCGACCCGTGGCTCTCAATGTATCTTAGGTTGCCTACTCAGCCCCGTATACGGCGCTCATGTTACACTTTATAACAATCAGTAAAAGTCTTTCTTTCAAGTGCATTGCGTTGTAAGATTGCTCCTTTTTACTTTCTCGCCATATTACAGGTAGAGAAAGTATTGTGATCGTAAAAAAAAAAAATCGAACTCGAGATTATGATGAATCTCAACGTTTCCCCCCCGAATCTGAAAAAGTGATTTTTGAATTTCTGTACCTCCGACTAGAGACTAAACTATTTTACCGATCTGGCTGAAACTTGGTATCTAAGATTTTCATAGGGTTGCCCCAAGTTTTTTTTGGAATTGGATATCCAACCCTAAAATTAAGGATAGTTTACTGAAGGGTAAAAAGATAAAAAGTCGATCTTCTCAAAATCGGCTCAAACGAGTTTGATTAAATTTTATTTTCAAATATTTCTAAATATTCTAAACAAAATGGCTACTCTTAATATTTCGGAAAAATGACTTTAAGGGTTCCGTTCTGATGCGTACATTCTCATGTTTTTTTAAATCATATCTCCGAAGCTATTTGAGATATGAAATTACTTATCATTGCAAATATGTAGATCTATTTATAATACAAATATTTTATTCAAAACATATTTTTATAAAACCAATAACTTTGAAGCTATACGCAATATATATATATATATATATATATATATATATATATATATGTGTGTGTGTGTGTATTGACTTTTCGAACACTAAAGGTGTCTCATGACCCCCCCGAACACTAAAAAGTGGTGTTTGCAATGCCGTCTATTTGTGTGTCTTTTTAACCCCAAAATTAAGAGTATTTTAATAAAACGCGAAAAGAGAAAAAAATCGATTTTCTCAAAATCGGCTTAATGATTTTTATTAAAATTTGTATCTAGGCGTTCATTAAGATTATAAATAAATTGGATGTTTTCATTTTCCCATGAAAATTACTTTTAGGGTACTTTATAGAAGCAGAAATTTCCGTATCTCCGCAACTATTTGAGATACTAAATAACTTATCGTTGAAAAATTGTAGTACTATTAAAAATAAAAAACTTTTATATGAAATACATTTTTATAAAGACAACAGTTTCTGAGATATTGAAAAAATATATTAATACAATTTTGTGAGCTCTAATTGTAAAGAGATACTACTTAAGTTTTAAAGCAATAATTCTCTAAATGCCAAAGAGTAAGAAATAAGAAAGGCTCTCAAAATGTGTATGTTCTTTTTCTTTCAACCTCTCATGAGAAATGTTTGTACAACAATAATCTATCTCTATCATTTTAGATTCAATAGTCAATATTTACATATTTTATTGGTCAAAATTTAAAAGGAGGAATTTGAGAGCAATACAATAACTATAAGATGCGCAACCCCTAAAAAATGTCAAAAATTTTAAACCGGAAGTCAACATTTTAATACTAAGTGTTGACCTATGAGGACCCAATATCAATATTTTTACTTTCTCGCTACCTTACAAGTAGATCAAGTATTATGATCGTCAAAAAAACTGAACTCGAGATTTTGATGGATGTCCACGTCTTATGTATGACCCCCGAACCCTAAAAAGTTGTTATCGCAATGCCGACTGTCTTTCTGTCAATCTGTCTGTCTATCCATCTGTTTGTCAGTCTGTACCTCAGGCTAGAGCCAAACCTATCTTACCATTTGAGCTAAAACTTGGTGTATACAGTTTTCATATATTTGCCCCAAGGAATTTTTTGAATTGGATATTCAACCCTAAAATTAAGAGTAGTTTCCTTAAGGTGTGGCAGAAGGGAGTGCAAGTATGTTTCAAATTATATATAATATAAATTTGTTGGCAAAAATAAATAAAATATTTCTCCAGTTGCAACATAGACTTTAGTTTTCTGCACATGCTAATATCAACAGATCTTGAATATCTGGCTAAGGTATCCTGGAATGTTGTCAAAACATTTTAAATAAAGAGAAAAGGTTATGACAACATTCCAGGACACCCTTGACAGATATTCAAAATTTGTTGATATTAGCATGTGCAGAAAACTAAACCCAATACTACTACTGGAGAAATATTTGATTTATTTTGACCAAAAAACTGTAAAATTACTCGTGCTCCTTTCTACGGAAAGAGAAAAAAATCGATTTGATCGAAATCGGCTTTAACGATTTTGATTATATTTCATTTCTAAGCTTTGACTAATATTAAACCAAATGGCTACCCTCAACTTTTCATCAAATTACTTTAAGGGTTCCGGTCTGATGCGTAAATTCTAATTTTTAATTTTATCTCCGTAAGTCTTTGAGATATGAAATTACTTATCATTGCATACATGTGAATATATTTATAATAAACATCTTTTACTTGAAATATATTTTTATAAAAGCAAAAATTTTCAAGCTATACACAAATATATTTTTCTTTTAACTTTTCCAACACTTTAAGAAAAAGTATTACGACAGTCAAAAAAATCTAGCTCGAGATGTTGATGGATGTCGACGTTTCTCATTATGATCCCATCATCTCATCGGGACGAAGTAATTACACCTATATGGTGTTCAACCTCAGATGACGGCTACAGATATGCTACTGCCAGTAGAAAACCAGGAGAAAATATATATATATTTGGATAGATAGATAAATAAATATAATGGTGAATTCTTAATTAAAATTAAATATGGTAATAATAGTATTTTGATGGTTCTAATGAGGTAGGAATGAGGAAGGAAGAATTTTATAGAGCATATAACCGTATTTGCGGGAAGAAAAAGTAAGGAACCATTTAGGATTAAATACCCTCAGTACACCTGTAACGTGTTAATTAATTTCTAATGCGTAAACGTAATGGAGCCCTATAAAAGGTTAAAACTATTGCTACCAGATCTAATAAGTTCTAATAATGTGTGGCAGATACAGACTCACTGCACATCACAAGCGGGAGACGCTCAATTCTCATCAAAAGCTGCCCCATCGAACGAGACAACTTGGCTTGGAAGACCAACACGCACACATATCTAACACCTGAGCCAGACGTCGAGTAAATGAGAGAGGCTTCATTCCAGAAGATACCAACAGTCATCGGCTACCACTATTGGTTGACTAGCGTGGTGTCTGATGATTACCACACCCTCTTCATACGTGGAGAAAACCTTGCCAAATTGGTATAAATAGGCCGGTCTTTGGTTCACGTATATGTATTCTATTGTAACCACTTTACGGAGGAACTGCTGGAATATATTCACAAACATCAACTAGGAAGACGTACTGAAGACCGCGATGGTTGAGGCGTCTGTATCACTTCCTCACCGCAGGGCAAGCTACGGCAGATACTATAATTATTGAGGGATGTCGTAATATTTTGTTGAACCTTGAGCTCTATTTTTCAATTTCCTTATGACGTAGTTTTTGTATGTCAGTACTACTAACTTGTTTCCCCATGCCCCTAAGGCATAGTTTATTTTGTTGAGCCTTGTGCTCTATTATTCAAAGTCCATACGACTTAGTTTTTGTAAGTCAATACTACTGACCTTTTCCCCTATGCCCATATGGCATAAGTTATAGCTTTATGCACTCCATTTCTATGTATATTAGGCTTAGTCACATTAGGTTCAAGATTAGACTCCTTAGACTATATGTCCATGCTGCGGCTAGTTTAAAGAATATAATTTAAAAATGGAGGATACCAGGCTATCTATTGCTATGTTTCACGACCTAATTGTGTCTGTAACTGATACTTGTCTCTGATGTGTCTAACTGTGTACTGGTATGCGGTGCGCAACCTGTAGAAGTGGCCCACGGGGTTTTGTCTATTGTGTACGGTCCTCTTGTGGAGCCTTTAGCGTTAGTAAAAAATGATCAATATTTTGTTTAGTGATATTTTCCAGTTAGTAGGGTAACAGAATTAAGATACTATTGATTGCTCAGGCAGTACTAATTAGGAAGAGTCCGGCCATAGTATCAGTAGCATTTAGGTTATTGGTAGTTCGTCTTGTACTGATTGTAAAATTAAATTTTTTCTTCTAGAAAGTTATAACGTTATAATGTCTAACCCTCTATGGAGGTAACTCACGATAATTAGCTCATGCTAATTACGTACCTTTTAGCTCCCTTAATTAGGACTAAATTTGTGGGGCTTAGTTCTTTATTATGTTTATTAAGTGCTGTAGCTGTAAGACACCGTCAGCAGGCAGGAGTAAACTCATGTACAGCACATTTTTAATTAGTTTTGATTACTGCCACTAAGTTATTTTACCTTGGAGTTGCTGCCTTTCACCCCATTTGATAAATTAGTATTTGTCCTGCTTTAACGAGTTACAAACTTTCTTATTTACACCTATCACCTATAAATGTGGATTATAAGGTGTACCTAGGTGCGTCACACCTGATGCTCCTTTGTAGAGCTATTTATATAATTGTACCCATTCATATTCTAATGTTTAAACAATGGATGGTTTGATTAGTTTCTAGTTGTAATACTATGTACTTTCTATTGACTTGTTTGAATATTAATTAACTAATTTGTTGAACTTGTAAAATATTATTTTTCCTAGTTCCTTGTAATCAACATTTGTAGGTACTACAAATGTTGTACAACCATCAAGGATCCGAACTACGACCTCACACCGGCAAGCCAGACCAGATGAGTCTGATATTGAGTCAACATGCGGGTGACAGGCGAGTAAATGATAACGTGAGAAACGTTACAGCCACCAACATGATATAGTTTATCAACTTTCTGAACACAATAAATCACTCAACCAATCCTATTTCTTAAACCAATATTGAACATATTTTATAGAATTTTAAAATACATACAAATATAAAGCTTGAATTTGTATCATCGCATATTAATTCCTGTTAAGTCCCGTCAGTAGACCTGACCAGTGCTCAAACCTCAATCTCATCAGCAGGCCAGTATAACACAAGCGTGACGCCTTAGACCACTCGGCGACTGAAGCGTGTTTAGTTTGACATTAGTTGTGAGACGGGTATTTAATTTGTGTCGCCCAATGAACAAACTTTCCACGCCAATGCACCCAGATGAAGATAACACTTGTCATTATAAAGCACGCTCTACCTGGCTTGCATGGATGGTCTCATATGATCGAGTAGCACAGAAATATTGTATCATTCTATATGTTATTAACTATTAGTCAATAAGCTAATAATGGAATCCATACTAAGTGTACAAGTTTACCGTACTATTAGTCAATAATCTAATAATGAAATCCATACTAAGTGTACAAGTTTACCGTACTATTAGTCAATAATCTAATAATGAAATACATTCTAAGTGTACAAGTTTACCGCACTATTAGTCAATAATCTAAAAATGAAATCCTTACTAAGTGTACAATTTTACCGTGCTATTAGTCAATAATCTAATAATGAAATCCATACTAAGTGTACAAGTTTACCGTGCTATTATTAAATAATCTAATAATGAAATCCGTCCTGAGTGCACAAGCTTACCCTGCTAATAGCCAATAAGCTAATAATTAAATACATTCTAAGTGTACAAGTTTACCACACTATTAGTCAATAATCTAATAATGAAATCCTTACTAAGTGTACAATTTTACCGTGCTATTAGTCAATAATCAAATAATGAAATCCATACTAAGTGTACAAGTTTACCGTGCTATTATTAAATAATCTAATAATGAAATCCGTCCTGAGTGCGCAAGCTTACCCTGCTAATAGCCAATAAGCTAATAATTAAATGCATACTAAGTGTACAATTTTACGCTGCTAATAGCCAATAAGCTAATAATTAAATTCATGCTAAGTGTACAAGCTTACCCTACCATAACTCAATAAGCTAATTATAGATTTCAACTTTTTGATAAATTTTACCCTGCTGTTAGTTAATAAGCTAACAACGAAATCCATAAATTGCAATTGGCTTTTTGATTGATATAAGATCAACACAATTATAAAAGTTTGTTATACTAAGGCAAAAGATCAAGCAGGAATAATTTCTTAATCACGTCAAGTTATTAGTAAGTAAGTTAACAAAGTCAATTTCATCTAAGAGGCTCGTCAAGTTGTTGGTAGACAAGCTAACAAGAAACGCCCAGATACAAGTCAACAACTTAGTTTAGTTTTTATGAAAGTTAGAGTTGAAAATTTGTTGGTGTTTCACAAGGCCGCAATGGTATATGAGGAGGATAGAGTTGAATTGGGGGGCAAATCCGAGGCTTGCGGGCTTGAAAATAAACACGTGTATGCGCACTAGCTTATTATATTTGGCTGGTCACCTGATTCCTAAATAGATTAATTAAAACTGGTAGGCAGTGTTGCCAATATCGCAAGAAAAGATTATCTTTCTTACTTTGGAAACTAGATTGAAATAAAAAGTGTCTACAATTCTCAGCAGGTTTTTTACGCTATTTCTTAAAGTTCCACACCCCTCTTGGAATAGCTTCACGTCCCCCAGGTTGGACACCACTGTAGATAGAATATAGAGTGAACTTCGCTTGGATATTTAAACCAAATTAAATTCCCCTATAATTTTTTTAGAGGGGTCCATTTCTAGGGGGCGATGCGGCCCTACCAATCCCCCCGGTTCCATGGTCATTGTCTCCTTTCCTCTTCACGTAAATGCAAATGACAGCTCCTCTAAGGTTTTCCTTCCTCATCCCTATCCTAGTATTTTTCCAACATCTTACTACCCATCTGGGATATAGTTCTTTAACTACACTAATGGGTCTAGGTATGAGAGTGGTAGAATATATAAGAAATGGATACGCAGTAGAATGCCAGGTCTCCGCCGTGGTTCTGATTCCACGTTAAACTGTAGGTCCTATATAACCCGAACGGGTAGTAAGACGCGGTGCTAATAATAATAATAATAATAATAATAATAATAATAATAATAATAATGATACGCAATAGTGTGGAGAAAAACATTTAGGAAAATAATTCACTCTCATTACATCAAGCCGGGGTTCGAACCTTGACCCTCCTGTTATCGGCAAAATAGACTATATGAGCTTGACGATCATTCCGCATGCCCACTGGCGTGAGTTCCATTGCGTAAATATGCGGATAGCATGGTCGGATAGTCAGAAAAAAGGAAAAGAAATCGAAACAAATATCGCGTTCATTTCAAACGTATTGAACGGGAAAAAGAGCAATTATTGAACACCCAGAAATTAACTTTGGGAGGGAAGACTTTATTTCGATGTATTGAAACTAACATTTCTAAACTTTTCTTTCAACTTAGACATTTTTGGGTAACTTTTATTATGTTTAACGATATAGATACCTTAGGGGTTAGAATATAAATTTGTAAGCCTAACATTAAAACGATACACTTTTAATGCTCTGTATCAGGCATCGGAAACTAGTCAATCGCGATCAACCGGTCGATGGCGCGGCAATTTTCAGTCGATAGCGTAAGAAATCCACACCATCATTAAAAGTCAATCTTTGAGTCTTATAAACTCGCAAATATATAAAAGTATTTTAAAATCATATTTGAGTGTGACCAAAATAACCTTAATCGAACATATTAGGTAATGTTATTTGCAGGGCCCAGATTTTGATGACTTAAAATTATCAAAAAAATGAGCTATAAAGTGTCCTAAAAGTAAAAAAAAAACTACTTTTTTTAAAATAGCCTTAAAATATGAACAAAGAGTTGTAATAAATGCACACGACTAAATCTAACGCGTGCTTTGTAATGTAAACTAAAATGTTTCCACTTAATTAAGTATTTAACAATTACTCTTTCATTCTGCTAAATATAGCAGTGACATACAATTATTCACTTTAGAAGTAATAAATAGCTACCCCCTCCCAACACAACCCTCTCCAGCTTAGTTGCAGTGTGACACCAGGAATGTGTATTTTACCACCAGAAAAGCAAAAAATTAGGTTTGAGTATTTATGTATCTATAAAATGTTGATTGAATTAAAAATATAATTAATCAACATAAATGTCTTTAAAATGGCTCAAAAATACCTAAAAAATTACTCAAAAATTCCTATAAATGCCTCTAAAATGACGTCCAAAGGATGAAAACGAAGAAAATATGACCTAAAATTTCAAACTGACCAAAAAAGAGCTATTAAATATACATTTTTACAACCAGAGGATCGTAAAACAGAGTGTACCTATATACTTATCAATGTTGTATGTGATGAACCAATAAAAATATTATATGTCATCAAAAGCCAGGCCCTGGTTATAAGAAATGCAAATAGTTTGGTATGAAAATGTACATTTTATTTATTATGTATATTTAAAAAAAGGTAAGTAAGGGACATAACTATTTGAAGAGATTGAATTTAATGAATAACATGTATACACAAAGAGAAAAAAAATCAGAGTATATTCAAGAAATTATGGGTGATTTCTGGACCTTTAATAATTTTTTAAGTCGATCAAGGCTTAGAAAGATGGCCAAACCCTTCTTTATATTATGTTTCAAACTCTTATTAAAATTATTTGCAATTTATTTGCGGGAGGAAGGAAGAGGAATGCCCCACTCTCCCTCCTCTTCCGTTTCAACCAGGGGCGTCATCAACATTATTTTCTATATTGGGGGAGGGGAAATGTGTTGTAACAGCAGAGTTACCGCATTTACCTCGTATGGAAAGTGGACCGGACATTGTTGGACCAACCTCTAGTTGTGTGTACCTGTTGAGGGATGTTACAAGCTAGACAACATGTCCTGAGGCGGTGTGACCACAACTCCCCTCCCCACCCAAACAACAGAGCCAGACTAGTGGCTCTTCATGTGGCCGATAAATCAATAGCCTAGCACGTGACCTGGTCGGAGTCTTGTGTTATATCTAGCTCTCCGATGCTGCTTGGTCCTGAATATTATTACAATGTATATCTATCGCCCGTTCGGATCTGACACTGTTGGACGTGATCGATAGCGCTCGTACTTCACGCTTCGAGGGTGTCTGGTTCGGCTATCATCCGAGTCTAAGGGCCAGTTTCATAGTCAAATTTAGTACGCCTCAAGTGCGGCGCTACACTAAGTACATGATGACACCTACCTAAACTCGAATGGAATGGTCCGTTCTCACATAGGAAACTGGCCCATTCCATTCGAGTTTAGGTAGGTGTCGTCTTGAACTTAGTGTAACGCCGCACTTGAGGCGTACTAAATTTGACTATGAAACTGGCCCTTAAGGTCTATAAAACTAGTGTGAAAGGTTCATAGTTCCTTCTTTGCTCTATTATTCTGTATTTGATAAATTCTTCTTTACAATCGATTTCATTAATCACATAACCCTATAACGTGGTGCACTCCATTTAACCTGAACCTTGACTAATTAAACTTTGGCGCTATCTGATAGTATAGGCCACACTAGACTCAAGCACCCGTAAGACCTGTCGTAATTGATTTCCTCTTAGTAAAATGTACTGTCTACAATGAACGTAATTTCAACCAATAGGAATTAAGAAAACATACGCATTCAAAAAATAATAAATTTATCGGAATGTTTCAATTTATAAATCATAGATAATTAAGATTTATTTGTCATTAAAAAAATGGATATTCTTTAAAAGATTCGACAAAAATATCATTGAAATCCATTTGAAATGTTAATATTAAACACACCACGTCTATAAGAATCAAGCAAGCCAAAGAGCACAAATTACAAAATAATACCATGAGCTATCACTACAAAAATCAAAGTCCTACTAAAGTTTTTAAATAAAAAATCGTTATTTTTTTAAATATGTAGCCTAAATGGCTAATTAATTATGTAATGTATGAAATGTTTTTCTCAGCCAAATAATTATTCGTTTTATTTTATTGGGGTGGTTCAACAAAAGCATATTTGCTTATGATTGTCTGAACGCAAGTCAACGCAACTACATAAACGCAAGAGATGGGCATCTCCTACCGGCAATGAGTCTTGACAGTTCCGACACGGGACTGCGCTTGCGTGTACTATTGTAGAAAGATGCGAGTGCGAGTTCAATACGCGGGTGCGTCTGATGCAGATTGGGCATTAGCGAGAAAGTATCAATCGGCTCTTTACAGCCCGCATCGGACGGCAACGGATTTCCCGGAGAGAATAATCTCCGCTGCAGTGCTATGAGTGCCGATACGAGCCGGCTGCTGGACTATGGCTGTATTCGCGTATGCTCGTTATGCTTCGATCACACTTCGTGGTCAGTTTTATTACTAGCTCATTGGCGAGTTGATGTCTAAAAATCGAAGAAAAGCTAATTTTAATAATCAGATGTACGGTTTGGCATGATGTGGACCGAATAATTTCTTACGATTACAGTTTTTTTTAAATTAATTTTTTGCCATTCATAACATTTTATTGAGATAGGCTACTTGTAAACACACATGCAAAAATCGATATTTTTTGTAAAATATATATATATATTTTTACGGTTTATAATGTAAAAAACTTAAAAGATACCAATTTTGAACAAAAATCCTAAAGCCATATTTTATAATATTCAAATTTCTAAAAACAGCTATCAGTAGTTTCCATCCCCTAAAAAAACAAGTAAACCTATACAGTTTTACTTGTCATTTAAAACACTCCCCAGATATACATTTTAAGCAAAATCGTTTGAGCCATTTTCAAAATATTTAGAATTGTAAGCTACCCTTTAAAGATTTTTTTTTTTACCAAAAACTAAGTATTCAACGTTGTTTGGGTGGTCAACCGCTTCTTATATATGGATTTTAAACAAAATCATCAGAGGAATTAAAAAATATCACTCATTTGTAAACCAGCCTCACTTAATATGAGGGCTAGGGCCTAAATCAACAACAATTTTTAAGATATAGCCCTATAAAATCTAAACATAAAATTTAAACAAAACGTATCTAAACATCAAGTCCGAACAAAATCTATCAAACTGTTTTGGATCTGTGGCCAGGGAGAGACAGACGGCCAGACATATTTTAAAATCCACTGTTTTGGGTTCGGACACATAAAATGTAAAGATTAATCATAATTTAGAACTCCAAAATTTTCACGATTACACTACTTTCAATTGATGAGAGAAAGTAAAAATTAAAATTTTTTAAAAACCATATATCAGTAAAAAAAATCCATAGTATGAGCTCGCAAGCGAGCAATACCAACCGAGCGGCCGCTGCCGTTAGCGATGATAGGGCCAACATTTGCGGATAGAGGTTGCTCAGCATTACAAGCAGTCTGGCCATCAATTTCAGTTTCCTAAACCAGAGCTGCTACTTTTATTTATTTAAGTAGGTCCTCATTTGTCCTCACGAGGCCTGCGTTTGACCCCGTTCTAGACCCAATATTCACAGATAAGCACCGGGGATCAAAACCGGTACCTCTGGATCTGTAGCCAGGAACGCTTAACACTAGATCAAAGAAGTACACGACTATTAAGAGCACTATGGGTTACTACTAAAATAGGATGTTAAAAATATGTTACATAAAGATATTAGGGCTTCGACGTAGAAGCCCGAGAGAGAACCGGTTTTATAAGGAATACCTAGCCAATGGTTCGACTGACACCTCCACAGATTCAAACCCGGTACCTTGGCCACTATGAGTGCCCTCTAGCACAAGTACCTGATGACCCGATGTTTTAATCCACGTGGCCCCGAAAACGGGCAGCGTGACCCCTCTGAATAGATATTATTTTGTCAGCCTCGATAGCTCTAACAGAACTATTTATTCTTCAAATCGGCCCAGTACGCAGAGGTGACGAGGACAAGTTGTTTTGCGTTGACAGCGGTTTCGTCCTAATGTTTACTAACTCCTCATAACGATTAAACTAGACCAGTTCTTTCACTCGCTTCATTCAACACTATTGTTACTAAACAAACCTCTCGAACCTAGGTCAGGGCGATTACAGGAGCAATTTTCGAAATTAAGTTTTTTTTAAAACCAGTCAATCATCGTGAAATTACCCTTAAACGAATTGTTACCGAAAAAAAAGCTACACATTGCAATTTGTCATGTAAAATACTCCCGAGATATTAATATTATTATTAGCACCGCGTCTTATTACCCGTTTGGGTTATACGCACTTACGCTAATGTGTAATGGTATGGTGATTGTGAGATGAAATGAAGGACCTACAGTTTAACGTGGAATCCGAACCACGGTGGAGGTCTGGCAGTCCCCACATTCACAAGATGTCTTGTCAGAGGTGAAGGAAAGGTTTGATAATCAGATAAATATGTGATGGGACCGAGAATTAAACCCCGGACCATAGCACAGAAGTGTGACACCTAACCTCTATACCACCAGATCACCCCCCAAGATATTAATTTGGAATCGAACCATTAAAGCATTATTTTAATATTTCAAGCTTTTGACAATAAATAAAGTACCCATAAACAAATTTTTACCCCAAAAACAAGTTTAAAGTGCTATTTTTAATACTACACAATCTACAACTTCAACCAATTTTTGCCCCATAACCAATGATACAGTCATATCAAACAAATATTAGGTAATACAGTATTATTATTATTCTGTTTTAACATAATCTTTAAAGACATTTTCGAAAATTAGGTAATTCAGTAAAATATCTTATCAAAATTTGAGGGCTATGGTCAAAGTTAAGAAAAAAATCCGAAGGTATCTCATAAAATGTTTACTATTTTCTATTAGGTTTCTTCTTCCTCGCAACTGCTGCAGCGCACATAGAGGCAGCCACCATTACTACAACGTCCTCCTCACTAGATGGTTCCATGGCTGCTACTGGCTTAGAGCAAAGGAGGTAGAGCTGGGCAAGGCAATCAACTCAGAAATGAGCCGATTCGATGAGATGCAGATAAGTGTGCGTCAACGTTAAAAAAATAAGGCTCAAGCCGATGCAAGTCGATCCAATGCGATACGGAACAAGCCAATGCAAGTCGATCCAATGCGATACGGACTAGTGTATGCCAATTTGTAGTGGCATTTTTTTAAATAATGAATTTTTATGTTAAATTAAAATTATTATAGTCGTCGTCGATTGATCGAATTTTCTGTTTACTTTGACATTCTAAGCGAGTAGTTCAGTGAGGGAACACTATAAATATTTTTTTTAAATATTTGTTTAGATAAATTGATTAAAACTGAGTTTAAAAAGTGAAAAACCTTAATTGAGATTTGAGTGAAAGAAATGTAATGTAGCCTGAACGGGTAGTAAAATGCGGTGCTAAAACAATAACAAAAATAATATAAAACTTACATCGATGGCCGCATCCTCTAACGCATTTGACTGGATTGCCGTTGACGTGGAGATTGGAGTTAAAACCCCGGTTGGGTCAACTGATAGGGGTTTTCCCTAAGTGGTTTTCAACTCTCCCTCCACGCAAATGTAGGTAAAATTCCTATAAATTCAGCGTCCTTCGTCCCCCAAACATTATCGTAATTAGTTGGTATGCGTATAACCGAACGTGTGGTGAGATGCGCTGACCAAAAAAAAATGGAAATGAGATTTTAAAAATGTATAATAGACCCAGAACAGCGGTTTTACTTACGCTTAGCTCTTTTGGTTGGATTGAGTTTAAATATAATATAAAAATAAAAAAAGAGTAAAATGATATACAAATAAATTATCTAAAAGTTGTGTCTGGAGGCACAAATAAAACATACCTGATACATGAGTATGATGTCTTTGTAGAAGTACAAAGAAAATTGCAATTTTATATAGCAGGTTCAAGGGTTAGTAAACCAAGTAACTTTGTGGTATCAGTACAATTGGTGACCTGAACGGTCTAGGGGTAAGGTGTCAAACTTCTATGCTAGCGGCCGGGGTTCAATCCTCGGTTCCGGCAAAGATTTATCTGATTACTAAACCCTTTCTTCACCTCTGACAAGACATCTTGTGAACTTGAGGAATGCCAGGCCTCCACCGTGGTTCGGATTCCACGTTAAACTGTAGGTCCTTCATTTCATCTCACAATCACCCTACCATTGCACATTAGCGTAAGTGCGTATAACCCGAACGGGTAGTAAGACGCGGTGCTGCTAATAATAATAATAATAATAATAATAATAATAATAATATCAGTACAGATTGGTAAAAACAGCGAACTAATTGTACCAAGAGGCACTAGCCACAAAACTGGTTAAATCTTATAGCTCGTTATCAGTTTTCAGTCTGTCCTAAGTTCACCTGCTTTTCATCATGCTTCAGAACTGGCCAGAACGGTGCACACCATAAAGCACCAATTATAAGTTTATTCAGCTTTTTAATTCGTTCGAAGAATGGGTACGTTATCTAATATTATATATATATATATACATACACACACATTAATATTAGGAAATTGATTCACAAATACTTTGAAGCATGACTATCGAAGAACCAGAGTAGTAACACGCTAGAAAAGGATTTTCGGAAAATAAAAACTTTTTTACAGTTAACAATGACAATTTTACTTTCTTTTTTTCTGTATAACTATGTTAGCCAATTGTGGCTAGCCGTGTTTTTACTACACTAATAGAGAAGAGATTATAAAGTCGGAATTTAGACCAGAGAGCCCCACATTTGCGTGGAAAGAAAGTGGCCAATCACTTAGAAAAAAACTCAACACACCCTTCTGGGATCCTAATTCCGACCAGACAAGATTCACGCTTTAATCGACCAATGCATGATACTATAGTATTATTTTTTATTCGTTTTGACACTATCTATGAACAGTGACAGTTGCAGTTCACATGACTTAACGTATTAATATATTAAAGTAGTTTTAATAACTTGTGTAACTCCCAGACACGGTTTGATTATAGGAAAAAAGAGAAATTCAGAAATCGTAATAAGTTCTCATTCAACACAACTACTCTTTTAATGTACATGTATCCCGCATCGGTGAGCAAACGCCATAAATGTCAAGCTCAATTAATTTAAATTGCAGGGGATGGAGAGGTCGGGGCTCAAATCCCAGACGAGTAGACTTTCATTGGTTTCCCTAGATAGTTTCCCATTCTGCCTTCACGCAAAGTCAGACATACTTCGTACATATTTTACCTTCCTAGACTCTATCGTAATTAATTTATATGCGCACAACCCTAATAGGTAATAAGACGCAGTGAAAAAAGACGACAAAACATTTTATCCTCATATACTGGTTCACATAAACAAAGTCAACTGTAATGCCCCATCAGTGACGTCACTATGTATTGCGAGTTGCATACACTATTTAGGTCACGTGTTGTGTAAACCAAGTGCAAAAAACACCGCGCTTGGATGTTTGTAATTTTGTAAGAGACATGCGCCGTTTTGCTACATCCTCAGTCACCTCAATATTGTTGATGAAGGATGAAGAGGGGAGGTGGGGGTGCTTTGTAGACAGTATTCCTGAGAACTCACGAAGGATTGGCGGGTTTAAACGAGTCTAAGGGCCAGTTTCATAGTCAAGTTTAGTACGCCTCAAGTGCGGAGCTACAATAAATACAAGACGACACCTACCTTAACTCGAATGGAATGGGCCGTTCTCGCATAGGTAACTGGCCCATTCCATTCTGGTTTAGGTAGGTGTCGTCATGTACTTAGTGTAGCGCCGCACTTGAGGCGTACTAAATTTGACTATGAAACTGGCCCTTAAGGGTGAGACTTCTGTGTTGGGCGTCCAGTGTTCAACCCTCGGTCCCGGCACAGCTTTATCTGATTGCCAAACCCTTCCTTCACCTCTGACAAGACGTGTATTAGTCACTACTTGTGAACGTGTGGAATGCCAGGCCTTCACCGTGGTTCGTATCCCACGTTAAACTGTAGGTCCTCCACTTATCTCACAATCACTCTACCATTACACATTAGCGTAAATGCGTATAACCCAAACGGATAGTAAGACGCGGTGCTAATCATCATAATAATACTAATACTAATAACAATAATAATATTTTGTCACTCGGTGCAACCCTCACTAAAACAGTAGTTTTAAGGAGCTATTTATTGGCACACCGAGACGCGTTGCAGACATCTAGAAATTTCGTGTAAAGAAGTGGTTTGATATTTCAAAATATGGCTTACGCCAAAATGGAGGATTAGGATTAGAAACCTTACATTTGAAGCTTTAAGTGTTGTTAAAAAATTGTTAAAAATGTGAAATTAACTCATTTATAACGTGTAACGCAACAGTCGCAATTCTAAGATCAAATTAAATGTTTATAAATATGTATCTAGCCAACCTCAAACAAGGAGTATTTTTTTAACGGGGTCTTAAAAGAAAATACCTATCCAAGTTGATAAAGGAATTTTCATATTTCTTAGAGATTTTGAAGCTTTATAAATTTCATTCTCATAATAATTATCACAGTCACTGTAAAAGGATATTTCCCTTCAAGTAGGCGGTGCCCTTAAGGTCGAACTTGAAGAACAGCCAATATCTAATAAGAGGACGGAATCACTGAAATCATTCTTAAGTGGGATGCAAAATAAATACATGATTTTAATTTTTCAGTTAGTTTAAGGTGCACTTCTTATCCGCTTCAGTGGGCCCGGTGACAAAGGTGCAATTTTGTCTTAAATCTGGTTTTATGGCAACGGGTATGTCGGATTTTAAACCCCGTCCTGATATAATGAGGTTAATTTTTCCTAAATGGTTTACCCTCTTTCCCTC
>CABFOW010001041.1:55434-82071 GCA_902141385.1 Timema californicum
ATAAAGCACCCTCACTAAAACCAGCCGGTATTCGAACACTGAACTCCCAGTTATTGGGAATCCAAACTAGATAAACTTGAAGTTTAGTCCACGTGCCAACCGATGTGGTTTATATTATATATTAATTATTTTAGGGTTTTAACAACACAAACACCTTAAATAGGTTGGCTTTATGATAAATAACAACTGAAATTCTAACAAATAATGCTGACATCTGCTGGCACAGCTGGTTTACTTATATTATTGGTAAACTTGGACGGAATAATTAAATTAAGTGCAAACTAAAGAACCCCCCTTTATTATTATTTTTTAAATCTTAGAACTGACCAACTCCCAATCAATTTAACATATTCTTTTGTATTTCCGTTCGTGAGTGAATAACACGTTTTTATTCGAGAATGTTAAATATTGGATTATATATAGAGAGAGAAAGATACACGTAGATATACCAGTAGATTTATATAGCAACTATAGTAATTATATGTATATGTGTACACAAGGTCGTAGCCAGGTGGGGGTTAGGATTCAAAGCCCTCTCCCCCCAATTTTATGAACAAAATATATATGGCTTTATTTATGGTTCAAACAATATCAATAAAAGATATAAGTACAAATTATGGGGCTGTGTTACCATAAAAAGCACTTCAGAGAGCTTTTAGAGATGTTTAATATTTATAATAGTTTCTAGCCTTCGGCAGTTAGGGGTCTGCGCCACCATAAAAAGAAAACTATTCAAATAGATTTTAGAGGTGTTTAATAGATATAATATTTTTTATAGCCTTCAGCAATTAGGGAGTTATGTTGCCACAAAAAAAATACTTCAGATGGCTTTTAGAGGAGTTTAATATTTAGAAATTTTCCTAGCCTTCAGTAGTTAAGAGGTTATATTGCCATAGAAAAACACTTCAGATAGCTTCTAGAGGTGTTTAATATTTAGAAATTTCCCTAGCCTTCAGTAGTCAAGGGGTTATATTGCCGTAGAAAAACACTTCAGATAGCTTCTGGAAGTGTTTAATATCTATAAATGTTCCTAGCCTTCAGCAGTTAAGGGCCTATGTTGCCATAACAACAAATTCTGATAGCTTCTAGAGGTGTTTAATATTTAGACTTTTTTTTATAACTTCCAGCAATTAGGGGATGTGCCCACCAAACCCTCCTCCTGAAATTATTGACTGGCTACGGCCTTGTATGCATAGAGGCTATCTACAGGGCCAGATTTACGTATATGGGGGCCTCGGGGTGGCATACAGTATGGGGGGCCACCATAAACCCATATAAATTACATCATAGCATGTCCGAGGAAAGGAAAAAATTAAGCAACTTTTTGATTTTACACAAATTTAACTATAGCAAAGTAAAATAAAGTAGGCTACATAAATACTTCATAAAAATAAATCATATCTTCCTCAATGTTTAACCAATCAACCTGTTTTTTTAAAACCTTTACACAGTCTAAATACCTAATATTATAATACATTCGAAAAAGGAAAATATATTTTTCCGACTTAATGTAGGGCCAGACTGGGCGAGCGAACGAGTGAAATATAAAGTATAACACATGTGTTATAATGAGAGGCGGCCAAACTGGAGCAGTGCGCGGGCGACTCGCTTGAAAGATAGAAATGATTCTATTTTTCAAGCGCAACGCTCGAGCCGGAACAGTCTAGTTTACAGGCACTGGGCAGTTGTTATGTTGGTCCAGGGCATATCAGGAAAACTTCTCGATTTGGCATGATACATTACTTTTATTACTATTGATCCGCTTAGCGCACTTATATATATATATATATATATATGTTGGCAGGGCTTTGCCAATTAGATAAGGCTATTAGTAAGCAAGAGAGGCTTGTACAGCCCGGACGGGTAGTAATACGTAGTGCTAAAAATAAAAGGAATAAAAAAGTAGCAAGAACCGATGGTCTGGCTGAACTCTTAAGGTATCTTTTCCTGGATCACATCCCATATTTTTATATTATGTCGATATAATCTTCCACAATTGACATTTTTACACCTTGTATTCTACTTTACTACCTCATTAAAACACAAACTGACACTCGACACGAACACAACAGACATGAATTTCAACGTTTCTCGAGAGTAACTGACTAAATTTGTCAAAGTAACAACAAATTGTACCAAAGGCATCGCCGGTTCGTGGAAACACTTAGAGAGAAACCGCCGCAACATGGCGAAAAAGAGGCCAATGTATTTAGAGTTATTATAATAATAATAATTAGCGCCGCGTCTTACTATACGTTCGGGTTATACGCTCTAAGTACTAATTGATCTAATGGATTAGAAATTGGGAAGGTTGAATTAGAGGGAGTGAACCCGCATTTGCGTGGAGGGAGAGTGGAAAAACATTTAGGAAAAACCACCCTAGTTCACCCAACCGAGATTCGAACCTCGATCTCCCCGTCCTCAGCAGTCGAGCTCAACACGACAAGCGCGTTAGCCAAACTACGTCACTTAGGTGGGTATTTAGAGTTAACGCGCAAAATTGTAAATGATCGATGGTGACTTTCCTAGTAAATCGTTCAAGTGTCGGTAGGTCTT
The DNA here is from genome assembly GCA_902141385.1 of Timema californicum. Lineage (NCBI taxonomy): Eukaryota > Metazoa > Arthropoda > Insecta > Phasmatodea > Timematidae > Timema > Timema californicum. The sequence continues at coordinate 57,991 of CABFOW010001041.1, forward strand.
TTATCTTTAATTCAAGCTGCACACACATTAATTTGTTTATACCTTATTATTTCATGCAAGAATAACACTATATTAGAAACAAAACAAGAAAGAATTTACAATAAAAAAAAAGTGTTTTCCTCTTCTTTATTTCGCGGTTATGTGGGGGGTCCGGGGCGATCGCCCCNAAGTTTTTTCCTCTTCTTTATTTCGCGGTTATGTGAGGGGTCCGGGGCGATCGCCCCTCTTAAATCTGGCCATGGCTATACAAATCTGCTTGTTCACCTCGTAAGTTTTTAGTAAATGTTAAAAAATAAACTTTTTAATGTTTTATTATTATTATTATTATTATTGTTGTTATTATTAGCACCACGTCTTACAACCCGTTCGGGTTATACGCACTTATGTTAATGTGTAATGGTAGGATGATTGTGAGATGAAATGAAGGACCTACAGTTTAACGTGGAATCCGAACCACAGTGGAGGCCTGGCATTCCCCACATTCACAAGATATCTTGTCAGAGGTGAAGGAAGGGTTTGGTAATCAGATAAATCTGTGCCGGGACCGAGGATTGAACCCCGGAATGTTTTATTCAAATCTAGAATATTATGAGAGCTCATTCATTACCTCATGGTGAAAAGCTTTGAAACTATTTATATTTGATAAATTCCAACTGGAAGCACTGTCAATGAAAGCATTGTTGTATAATTCGTTCAGGATAAGTTTGTCAGTACAGTAAGTACAGTTAAAAATGTAGTTACGTGTATTGAATATTTTTAGTAAAATTGATCAAATATATCGATACCTCAGTGAAACATTGCTACAACTTTAAATATGTAATTGTTGAGTTATAAACATCAATAATTAAATAAAAATGTTTAAATACCTTACATATTCCAAAAGTTAAAGTTAAAACTTATATTAATTGAAAGTCGTACATAATTTATTCAACTTGGTGAGTTAATTCACAAAGCTCCGTTCTGTTACAAACCGTTTTTACTTGCTTACTATAAACTATAATGTAACTTTTTAACTAAAATTGCCTCTTTATATCAATGTATTCTCCCAAACTCTCTCATTTTCAAGCTGCCTTTTAATCAGAATAGTTTTTTATTTGTCTAAATATATAATTTTATGTAACGGTATGTAAATGTAAGTGTAACTAATAATGTTTACCATAAACTATGTAGTTTTTAGTTGCCAAAGAAACAGTGTTTTAATTTACTAATTTGAATACGAAACAGCAAACAAAACTATAAGCACTGCCCAAAGTATTATAATCTGCAATTTCTTTATGGACTTGTGATTGTTATTCTATTCTAGTTTCTCCTTACTTATGAAGTGAAAATAGCATGTCTGCGCATTAAAATGATTATTTAAAGCATGTTTCAGGTAAGCTATATTATATAAAAATTTAACAAATATATTTTAATAGTCACAATAATTGAAATGAAATAGTTTATATGTTAAAAAAAATTACTTATAGAAGGATTGTTTCGGAAGAAACCTTTTACAATAAATACATTTAGAGTACCTAAGAATTAACATTGACAAAATACTACGTTATACTTAACTGTGTGCTGCCTAATTGGCATTCCCTTTCTAACGAAACCGCTGCAGAACATTTGATTTGGTGTCCGACTTAAATGTAGCTCTAATATGACAACATTTTCTTATGAATGGTCATGACAGAAAATTTACTAGATCAACTTTCACGTATTCATACGTCAATTCATTATATCTGCGCTGTCACTTTTGATATACAGAATGTTTAAAATTTAGTATCTTTACAGATTTTATAGAAACATTTGGATTATTGCCTGGATGCTTTGCGAATCAATAATGATTTTTTCATGTTAAATTTTTGTAAATTCACCACTTTAGTGAAAAATAAACAACTTTTGATTTTCTGTGTATACATTTACTTGATTGGTAATTCTGTGTGTTTTAACATTTTTACCATCACGTCTTACTACCCGTTCGGCTTATACGCCTTATGTACTAATTACGATAATGGTTTTAGGGATTAGGAAGGCTATATTAAGGGAAAGTGTACTCTCATTTTCTTGGCGGAAGAGTGGAAAACCATTCTGGAAAAACCACCTTCAGTACACCCGACTGAGATTCGAGCCTCGATCTCTCCGTCATCGACCGTCTAGTCTACTGCAAAAGTGAAGCCTTAGATCGCGTGGCCACCGAAGTGGGTTGAGCGTAATTAATAAACAGATATAATTTACTATTAAAGTTATATATATTTTAGCATAACCTGTATATTTTCAATACCTAAAAAATAACACCTATAATATAGTAAAATATTATCGGCGTTGACTGAAAAGAATGTTTTTTTTTCTTTTTAAAATATGCTCCAAATGTATATTTGCGTTGTAAAATCAAGGTATAGTCTGTTAACATACCATAGAAAATTGTTTCTATAGCGATCCTACTCTATGCCTCGAAACATCACAATGTGCGTCAAACAAGTAACCGCTCAGAGATATAATTATTCAATTTTATTTTCCAGGGATGTACCAACTGAATAATAACTAAGCAAACCAACTTTACACACCAGTTATATTTCCTATCTAAGGTATAGGGATGAGGAGGGTAGCGCACAATAAAAACACTGATATTCCACTCACATGTGAAAAACCATTCCCAATATTTTACTTACCGCCGTGTCCTATTACTCATCAAGGCTATATCATATTTAATTGCGCTAGTGGGATAAGGATTAGGAAGGTAGAACTTAGTGGATATGTACCTTACTTTACGTGGATAAAGAGAGAAAAATTATTTAGAAATAAACGTCCTCAGTATGCTTGACCAGTATTTGAATCCCGACCTCTCGCCAGCCATACTATGTGAGCCTGATTTATTCCACGTGTTCACCGACTCAGGTTTAACCCCTAATTCATCCAGCCAATGTTAAAATCTTTACCTTCTCGCAAAGGCTGACCAGGGGCAATACGCGTCTAGCGTCTTAGACCACTCGACCACCGCTGTGAACAGACTCTGACTCTCACAACTAGGATCAAAACATGGTCCTCTAAATGAGTAGTCAAGATACAGGGACTGACTATTAGAGTTTGATCACCATTGGAAGATTTTGATCTCACAGTTCAAGCATTTCAGGACACCCACTTTCATGTGTTCATACGCCAAGCCACGTGTTCTGCAGTTGCGACTCTTGACAGGTGGTGCCAATATTTACAGCCATAGGTTAAAGATAGCAATATTTGATACGCTCTAGAGTCTAGACCAGGAGTTTCCAACTTAAAAGAGCCCGAGGGCCACAAGTGGATCCACGAGTCCGGTTCTTCATAATTGGCTAATTTTTTCAAGTTATGCAAAAAGGACAACAGTTATTTAATTTTGAATGAAATAAGAAGTGGTAATTTAAACAAGTTTATTTATATGTGTCCACCTTTGTGGTTTAATGGTTAGAGTTCCTGGCTACAGATACCAGAGATCCTGGGTTCGATCTACAGCAAGTCCAGATCTTTCTGTGTAGGGAAAGGAGTCAACTCAGCCCCGCGAGGACAAGTGAGGAGCTACTTGAATAAAGAAGTAGCGGTTCTATCTTGAAAACTGAGATTAACGGCCTGAGGGATTGTAGTGCTGACCAACCCCTATCAGAAAATGTTGACACTATTTCCGCCAACATGTAATGACCGCCCGGTCGATATAGCTCGCTTGTAAGCTGACACCATGGAGATTTTTAATTACAAATTAAACAAACTATCCTACTAAAATACAATATATTTGATACGTCAATAGAATACAGCAGATGTAAGGAACTGTCCGTTTCTAGGCTAAAAAACATCAACTTTGCTACGGCAACTTAACTTACTTTTCCAATAAACTCCGTGGGGCACAAATAAAAAGACATCGTGGGTCGCCAGTTGGAAACCCCTGCTCTAGAACATCCGTGTCAAACTAGTTTGATCATAAGGGCTATATTGAACTATACAAATATGTATTTATATATTTAGTACCGCGTCTTATTAGCCGCCAGGGTTATACGCTTAAGCACTAATTACGCCTATTGGATTAGGAATTGAGGAGGCTGAATTTAGAGGAAGTGAACCCACATTTGTGTGGAGGGAGAGTGAAAAACAATTTAAGAACCCCCCCCCCCAGTTATCCCAACTGAGATTCGAACCTTGATCTCCCCGTCCTCGGCAGTTTAGCTTAACACTACAACACTACTAGCGCGTTAGCTAACTACGCCACAGAGGCGGGTAATATATAAAAATTAAGAGGGCTGCATTTCATAAAATATAATAGTCACTACCTTCAACAAAATAATTTCAACTTAGAATCTTATTATTACAAAAAGGAAAGAATAGGCCCTCTATATAAAACAATAAGATTAACTCTATCTTTGAACAACATATTTGAAACCTTTTATTTGTAACAATGGTGGTAACATCGGGCTTTATATCTTATATCAAAGTCATTTTTATAATAATTGTTGCCAAATATGTGTACGAAAGCTGAGATCTCCCGGACGTTTGATTGCATTGCATAAGAGAAAACAACTGCCAAACATTCCACACACTTGGTGTGCAGATTAAACTTATTTTAGCGAATTGATTCATGTCGAAGAAAGAGTACAGATTTGGTACACCGGTCTTACATGTCAGAACTCTACAAATTATACCAGGCTTCCAAAAATCACATTCCCAAATGTTGTATCTCCTCGACGTTTATAAAAAGAAGAATAGGGTTGTTTCGCATGATGGTTCATTACGAGGTCTGCAGGCCGCAAGTTTGACATGCCTGCTCTAGAACAATGGTTACCAGCCTCTTTGAGCTCCCTTGCAAAATTAATTTTCATTCTTCGAGTTATCAAGCAATATAATAAAGTATTTAAATCGTCCCCTTTCCTGTAAAATTAAAAATATTATTAAGTATTCTACAATTTGAAAAATTACCAAAAAACCCTATTCCTAATTTAGGTATTGAAAACATAAATTGAGAAATTCATTTAGAAATGCTTAGCTTCTTACGAATGAATTGGTAGTAATTTTAGAAGCGGCTCGTAAAAACTTTCATACAACATACAGAATGCTTGTCAATTGTCCTAAACATTAAACATAGCACTTTCATATACTGGAGCTAGTAAAATTAATATTCTTAAAATACAGTATTAATGTTTTTGGTTACACATAAAACATTGGTTAACTTTTTTTTCCCACGGCCTCGCATGTTCTTAAACAGCATCTTATACCCTTTGGGTATGGGTCGGGAGGGGTAGCGGGGGAGTAATGGGCAGGTCGAGAATCACTCACTACCTTAGAAAGTTATTTCTATGGCGTCCCAAGGGAAAGACCAGAATAAGAGGAAGGCCTTCAAAAGCCCCAACCCCTGCGAAAGGTTAATTTGCCAAGAGATGAAGAGATCCCCCTCCCCCGCCTGGGCAAGGGCTGCGTCAGTCATCGTTCCCCGGTAGCTGTGAACAAGACGCTCCTCTCCTCCGTTTAAAAGAACAGGAGAGAGAGGGGGTCCTCCCTGTCCCGGTGAAACAATAAACTGAAGCCATTATTAAGAGACGGCCATCAAACGGAAATAACCATCGTTGCCACAGTAACACAGACGTCACAACAGCTAGGGTTGTTGGGGGAGGGGGCTGAGAGTGTGTAAAGAGACAGTTAGGTGGGGGGTGGGGACGCACCCGATGGAAATTCACCGGTGAAAGAGAGTCCACGAAAAAAAAAATGAGTGAGGGGAAACATTGCTGCCAACAAAGACATTTTACCTCTAGATTATTATTTTATATCGCCACTGTTTTTATCAACGACTTATTCCAAATAAAGGCATAGCGGGGTGGAGAGAAATCAGGCAGTTTGCCCTAGACCCCCACTCTTCAAGGTGCATCCAACCGCCCAAACATATATAATCTACAACAGAAAGTTTGCCGTAGTTGCAACACACATGCATAGCAATATTGTTTTTACTTTCTCATTTAGTTAATGTATTGTGATCGTAAAATTGTTCAAAGTCAAGATTATGATTAACCTAGATGTTTGATGCGCCCCCAATTTTTTTTTAAAGTAGGTTTTACCCTTCTGTCTGTATTTATTTGGGGCTATGGCCAAAAGTGTTTGATGGATTTCATTCAAACTTGATATCTAGACGTTATATGGTCATAACTCATACCTCGAAAATAAATCATGATTTTATTTCTAGCCCAATAGTGAGTCTAATTTCCTGAAAATAGACTTTTGAAAATATTAATATTTTTCAAAAATGGCTGTAACAAATTTTGTTTAAAATGGGAAGCTTGGGAATGTTTTGCACAATAAATAAACAAACTTGTTGTTCGGAGGAAAATTCGTTCAAGGATAAATTTGCAGATATTGAATTTTTGAAAATTTTGATTCCAGATTACAATAGATTATAAAATATTGTGTCGTATTATTAGTTTATGTGTTTAATGTTTTTCCGAACCAAGTTAATTTAAAGGTGGTTGGCGCGGTAAATATAAGAATAAGAATAGCTTAATAGATGAAGGACTCTTTGATTTTCGTTAATTGACACAATTTAAATATTATGTCAATAATATTGCTATTGCTATTAGCACCGCGTCTTACTACCCGTTCGGGTTATACGCACTTACGCTAATGTGCAATGGTAGGGTGATTGTGAGATGAAAATTTTGAAAATTTTATTCCAGATTACAATAATTTATAAAATATTGTGTCGTATTATTAGTTTATTTGTTTTTGTGTTTAATGTTTTTCCGAACCAAGTTAATTTAAAGGCGGTTGGCGCGGTAAATATAAGAATAAGAATAGCTTAATAGATGAAGGACTCTTTGATTTTCGTTAATGGACACAATTTAAATATTATGTCAATAATAGATCGAGCAGAATTGTCCCTGATAAAGGCGGGGATTGGATGATTAAGGGTGATTTCATCCCCTACAGCCGGACGGTTGTATTTTGTTAGACACCTATTTATACTGTCGGAGGATCGTATAGTTATGATGTGGCTAAATTTTGAAATATAAATTGAAAGTTTGAATTGAATGTTAATAACAAAATCTAAAGTACAAAAGTTAAGTTATTTTTTATGTGAAAGGGAGCCCCCTCATAATTTAATTTCCTAGGCCCCCAGAATAAAAGTGTCACCATACAACGGTGTGGAAGATAAACTTTACTCCGAGATTTTATACCCTCAGAAAGCCACTGCACGTTTTATTTTAAAAGTTTTATATTCCAAAAAGAAACCGCTCACTATTTTAGTTGTACCTCCCGGCAACTCCAACCCACGGCACGTGCCTCTTCTATTTTGACTATTCTCTTTTTATCTGTATATTCTCTTTTATTTGTCAGGTTCAAAGCAGCCACTAAATTAAGTGGGGATTTTTTCCTCCGCCCGGCTGTTGTTGTTTCCCGCGGTGTGGTGGCTGCACTGTGGAACTTTTAACAAGCAGCCTCTTTCAAGGGTAATAATCAAAAGCTTGGAAACCAGAAAAAGAATAGCATAATAGTTTAGAAAAGTCGCATTTTGTAGCATTTTAATTTGAATGAATTAGCATCTTTTAGCAATTTAAGTGACTATGTTTTCAATTACATTTAAGCTATAGGAGTTATAAAGTAGAGCGCATTGATACATTATTTTAAAGTTTTTAAATTCCCTGCATTTTCCAGGCTATTCAGAAAAAAAATCACTGTATTTTATATGAAAAACTATAAATAAGATTCCTTAATATTTTCACTATTTTCTGTCTATGATTATGTTTGTCGAGCTAGGATGCAACCTGCTTCGCAAATAATTTCGAAATCTTCCCGTACACAACGTCGTTAACGGGGCTCAGTTCGTATGCAACCGGTCTCGCACCAGCTCAGAGCGTCAAATTTCTATTATATATATTTATTTGGTTCTATTGCCAGTCAGACAGTTGATTTTACTTGTATTAAAAATATTATTTATTTATTATCGTTTTAACATTTTTTTTATTAGTGATAGATAATAGTTGATAATTTTGTTTAAATTATTTGCAATAACCCTTTGCATCAGTATGCTAGACAAAACATATATAATCAAATGTATGAGTGTTTTAGCGAAAAGAAAACTTAAATCAGCAGAAGAGTAAAAAAAATAATTTTGTCAATAAGCAAAATATCTAATTTTTTAAAAAATTAGAGCCAATGAGATTTAAATCCTAAACGGAGGAGTGAAATTACTATTCAGTAGTGTGTTAATGTGATAAACCAGCTGTGCACAATCCACGGCCTGTGGGCTGCAAGCGGCCCTTGACCTCACTTTAGGCGGCCCATGAGGGATCGAAAATAATTTAAAGTTGTGTTTAAGAATCTACCCAGAAAATTGAATGTCCTGTTTTTGCAACACCCGATTTCCAGATGTAGCTAATTGATAATTAATGTAATTTTGAATTGAAGGCAAAATTTGCATTTTTTCTACTGAATTGTTATAAAAAATTACTTGCCTAAGAAAATGGAATCATTGAAAAATCATGTTCTAAAAGCGGGAACATTATTCAAAAATACATACTTATATGAACAGTCATTTTCGTTTATGAAGCAAATCAAATCAAGAGGTCGTTTCCGCCGGACTAATGAACATTTGAGGGAAACTTGTGAATTTCTGTGTCCAACATTGAACCTGATATTGACATACAGATAAAAAAAAGTTAATTTAAATTTATTTAAATTAGTTGAAAAAATGCCATCTCTACAAGGGATTCGAACCCGGGACATTTATTTGGCTTAGCACGCCAATGCGACATTGCACTACACCCAGCTCTCCATGATTTGTCCCGTGCTCAGTCATTCTTCACTATAGTGTCAAATCTCTCACGATGCCTACTATTAGTAAACAATAATAGCGTTTTTTTTATGTTTTCTCTTTTGTAAACGTGTGCGTAATTTCAAATAAATAATTTTAGTGAAACTGTAGGCCTATATTTGTTTTTATAAGTGTTTTCTTACAGATTAAAATTTTGATTTCGGAATCTAATAGCTATTGCTTCTGGGACTTCAAACATTTTTTGAGGAATAATTTTTTTAAATTCAATAATTCACCAGAGCTACCTAGTTTAAGAGTATCTGTGAAAGTTATTAATATTTCTCATAAGCTATGTGGATGGTTGGTGACCCCGCGGCCCACCATTAATCAGTTAAAGTAAAAGCGTCCCTCTGGTGTTAAAAGGTTGTACATCCCTGTGTTAAGCAGTGGCACAATTAATGTTGAACCATCGGTGCAAAATGATAATACTGAAGATTTATTTGTAGCAATAAGTAGTGATGAATTCTAAGAATCAAGCGCCAGATCAACTTCTTCATCGATTTCCTAAAGGTCCTGGGCAAAGTAACAAAGGTTTTCAGTCGCTTACTACTGTTCAATAAATAAAGGCGGGCTATTTTATAGGTTTATTTCTGACACCACTTAAGATACTCGAATAACTAAAAAGGACCAACTAGGTTTAGTAGTTCGGTATGTGTCCGGTGTTTCAAAATAAGCTTATTGTGAATTAACCTTTTCTCGGATTTACTGTAGAAACGATCATCCTGCAAAATTCCTTTCAAAACTTATGGAAAATCATTTAAAGGACTTAAATAGTGGTAACAGATGGGAATCTCTGTACTCTGTCATCGAGTCTGATAAAATGAATATTTAAAAAAATAATCAATAACGTGCTAGTCATATAGGTACTCGTCATTGCATGCCCCAAAATAAATTTACAAATAATTTAATTGACAAAAAACAAAGAGGACATTTTAGTTGCAATATTATTTAGATAACAATTAGAAAGGTACGTTGTATTCCTTCTCGTGACTCTCGCGAATAGTTTACAGTCAGTTTGATACCGCAAAGTTAATTGTTAATTATTCAAAATTACTCATACATCGGCCGGTTTCTTGGTATAATGGTCAGCGCCCCTGGCTACTGATTGAGATGTTCTGGGTTCAATTCCCGGCATTACTAAAGGTATTACTACCATTATTATTATTATTATTATTATTATTATTATTATTATTAGCACCACGTCTTACTACCCGTTCGGGCTATACGCACTTACGCTAATGTGTAATGGTAGGGTGATTGTGAGATGAAATGAAAGTCCTACAGTTTAACGTGGAATCCGAAACACGGAGGCCTGGCATTTCACACATTCACAAGTTGTGATTAATACACGTCTTGTCAGAGGTGAAGGAAGGGTTTGGTAATCAGATAAATCTGTGCCGGGACCGAGGATTGAACCCCGGACCCCCAATACAGAAGTCTGACACCTTACCTCTAGACCACCAGGTCACCTGGTATTTTTATTGGAAGGGGAACTGTTCTTATTTTCACCATTATCTAGTTAGTTATTCCCGCTGGCTCCACACCTTCCTGTTCACTATTATCACGTCATTTAATTGCGGGTACGACGTGTAGACAACCTCCAAGGTCCACCACCCTGGACAAGTTTGTTCCCATAGAGCGGCTAAAAGCTTACATACACGTAGACTGAACTACGTTTTGAAACACTCACGGTCAAATATGCCGTACGATAAAAAAAAAACAATATTTTTATTTGACGGATATTTATTCTTCACTCTTATTATTTTTTACTCCTTCAGTTGGTCACATCGGCACGGTCATCCTCGAAATTAAAATTAATAAAGAACTATCTGTGAAGCACAATTATAGAAGAAAGGTTGTCGGGACTTGCCATTTTATCCAATGAAAACCAGGGAGCGCGTAACTTACATCAAGGATATTGTAAGAAGTATCGCAGAAATTAAAACTATAAAAGTTAAAATCTAAGTGTATTTAGTCCACTTTTGATTTTTTTTAAAACTTCCAAGAGGCCCATTCAAACGTTGCAGCAGGGCCTCCAGTGTTAATATTATGCCACTGATATATGTACTGTACATATAGGCATATAGCTATACTTACTCACTCTATGACATTAAGAGCTAGAAAGTTCATTGCCGCACTTCAAAAGTACGCCAACCATCCCTATCTTGATATAGTTATATCCAGTCCAACTAGTTAAGCCCTATTTCTTTCAGATCCATTCTAATGTTATCATCCTATCCCAATGGTCTCTTCTCAATGGGTTTGCCAGTCAATAGGAGCCTAATTTCTTTTTGGACTAAATACATTTCTAAGCATCTTGTTTCAGAGAGCCCCCTAAATTTGTTTTGTTCATGTAAGGTAAGAAACCACGTTTCACACCCAAAGAGAACAACCAGTAAAATTATTGTTTTGTATATTCTGAATTTTACATTCCTTGAACGCAGGTGAATTGTCAACAACTTATTGAACAAATAATATCACGCATATCCCGACTGTATTCTTTTACTAATTTTCAATGTAATATCGTTATTGCTTCTTAAAGTTATTCCTAAATATTTAAACTTATTTACCATGTCAAATGATATGTTTGCTATACTCTATTAATTATAGTCCCCAATCTGTGTTCTCTGTGTGATCATATGCTTAGTCTTTTCATTGTTCACTTCTAAACCTAGTTCCTTACTAGCCTCTAGTAAAATTTCTGCATTTCTTACGACACCTTCCTTAATATTGCCCAACAAAGCTAAATCCTCTACGTATCCTATTAGCTGCATCATACCGTTTAGTTTCAACCCTTCCCTATTCTCTTTCATTACCTTAATAGCATACTCAAAAGCTAGATTAAAAAGTAATGGGGAAAGTGCATTTTCTTGTTTCAACTCACTATGGTATTCGAAAGTACCTGATAAATGGCATCCAAGCCGTACCCTGCCACGCGTATCAGTCAAATATACCTCAATTAGCTTGACAAGTTTTTTTGGGTATCCAAAACTTAACTAAAATGTATAACTACCAACTTGATATACAATTTTATCTAACATAATTTTAATGAGATTGACGCCATAAGCAGAAGTAATAACTGGGGCTCATCAGTGTTGATTTCGACTAAATAGACCAACATCGGACCAGATTTTTATAATATAAGAAAGTGAGAATACAACATGATAGTTTATCTTTAATACATTGGTTTGAAAAAAGTCTATGATCAGTTAAAAGGAACAAATTAAATACATATAATTTGTTGTATATATATATATATATATATATAGAGAGAGAGAGAGAGAGAGGCATATATATAATTTGTTCCTTTAACTGATCGTAGACGTTTTAAAACCAATGTATTAAAGATAAACTATCATGTTTATTATTATTACTAGCACCGCCTCTTACTACCCGTTCGGGTTACACGCACTTACGCTAATGTGTAATGGTAGGGTGATTGTGAGATGAAATGAAGGTCCTTCAGTTTAACGTGGAATCCGAACCACGGTGGAGGCCTGGCATTCCCCACATTCACAAGATGTCTTGTCAGAGGTGAAGGAAGGGTTTGGTAATCAGATAAATCTTTGCCGGGACCGAGGATTGAACCCCGGCCGCTAGCACAGAAGTCTGACACCTTACCCCTAGACCGCCAGATCACCTACAAACCATCATGTTGTATTCTCACTTTCTTATATTATAAAAATCTGGTCCGATGTTGGTCTATTTAGTCGAAATCAACACTGATGAGCCCCAGTTATTACTTCTGCTTATGGCGTCAATCTCATTAAAATGATGTTAGATAAAATTGTATATCAAGTTGGTAGAAGCTATTCTAATAATAAAAGTGTTCATGTGTTTGAATTTTGAATAATCAACATCACCAGTAGGCACAGGTTTAATTTAAATCCACGTTGTAGTTATATTTCACTAGTGTTATTTTATAAGTATTGATACTATATATCAAAAATGACAGCTTAAGATCATATAACTTGACGTTGGAAATTATTTTTCAGTCAGAGAAGACCCTTCCTATAAAAACTGGATTGTAAATGTTATTAAAAACTAGAAAAGATAGTATCTAGACAATTCGTTAAATAGATTAATTTCAATAATTTCAACCCTTTGTTCCTTGGTTTATTTACTCACGCCGGTCTATGAAAGTGGAAGTGTTTTGTCTCATCGCTCTTGTTGATCCGGCTCCAGGCATTACGTCGCGTTCTCATGCTCAAAATGTTTGAATTAAACAAATCATAATTTATTTATTATTTTCCTCTGTCGTTTAAACATTATCGTTTCAATATTAAGAGCTTGGTAACCACATTCAAGCACCACTTTGATCTTCAGGATGGGGATGGGTCAGATAGAATTAAAGTTTCAAAATGTACTTACCTTATGTTCTCACAAAGATAACCTTTTTGGACAACATTTTGCAATAGTTTTGGTGAAAGATGATAACCATATTAGAGGTACGCCTCTGTTACAAAGAGAAGGAAGGTTCTGTCTGAACCATTACAAGCCGAAAGATAATGCAATTAATGATTTGATTAGGACTACGCAGATAAGCTACTTTAATGGTAGAACAATTTGAATTTTATTTTTTTAACAGATAATAGCTCCTATGCCAGAATTAAAATAAAAGTGCTGTAATTAGACCTACCCTCACCCGTAGTCACGTGGTGTAGGGGACCAGGCTTGCAATAAATTGGATTGTGGGTGACGGGAAGGTAAGGGTTCGAATCCCAGTTGGATGTAATGAGGGTTTTTTTCTTCAAAATTCTACTTTCTTTTGCCCTAGCCAATTTGTTTAGTTACATGCGTGTGTCCTATACGGGTAGAAATACGCTGTACAAAAAAGGTCTAGCACCTTAACTAATTCGGCATCACATTCACATATTGAGCTTGGGGTTTTGGGTTCGATTCTGTGAATATTTTAAAATATTTATTAATGGTGAACCCCCTCAGTGGCGTAGTTGGCTAACACGCTTATCGTGTTTAGCTCGACTGCTGAGGACGGGGAGATCGAGCTTCGAATCTCGGTCAGGTGAACTAGGGTGGTTTTTCCTAAATGATTTTCCACTCTTCCTCCAGCAAATGCGGGTTCTTTTCCTCTAATTCAATTAGCGTAATTAGTACTTAAATCGTATAACCCGAAACGGGTAGTAAGACGCGGTGCTAAATAATAATAATAATAATAATATTGCTATTGGTGAAATTGGTGTTTCATCTTTTACACTGTGCTGAATCGATAGCTGGGGGACTGGATGTTGTAACTATTCTATAATAATAATATAATATTTAGCACCGCGTCTTACTACCCGTTCGGGTTATACGCTTTAAGTACTAATTACTATAATGGATTGGGAATTGGGAAGGTTGAATTAGAGGAAGTGAACCCGCATTTGCGTGGAGGGAGAGTGGAAAACCATTTAGGAAAAACCACCCCCAGTTCACCCAACCGAGATTCGAACCTCGATCTCCCCGTCCTCAGCAGTCAAGCTCTACACGACAAGCGCGTTAGCCAACTACGCCACCGAGGCGGGTAACTGTTCTATAGAATTAAGAATGGGTTACCTGGCGAACTAGGGGTAAGGTGTCAGACTTCTGTGCTGGGGTTTCGGGGTTCAATTCTTGGTCCCGGCACAGATTTATCTGATTGCCAAACCCTTCCTTCACCTCTGACAAGATGCGTATTAATCACAACTTGTGAATGTGGGGAATGCCAGGCCTCCACCGTGGTTCGGATCCCATGTTAAACTGTAGATCCTCAATTTCATCTCACAATCATCCTACACATTACACATTAGCGTAAGTGCGTCCGAACCGAACAGCAAGTAATATGCAGTGCTAATAAGAATAATAAATAATAATAATAATAATAATAATAATAATACAAGCAATTTTGCACGGACTTTTATAAGAGCAGTATGAATTTTTTTATGTGACCCCTAAAATATTTCCCAAGGGATTCAAGATGGCGGTTGTTTTTCAAAATGGCAGTAGTGATTTACCTTGTGCCAACTACCTCAAAAACCATTAATACTAGAAAAAAAATATTTTTAAACATGAAATGTTCTCTTTTACAATATAAGTAACTCTACATTTTCAAAAGTTAATTTTAACGTTTTGTTTTCTAGCTATATTCAGAAACAGTTAAAGCTTAGCTTCTGATAGGTAATTTTAAGTTTTCAGATAGTAACCTAAAAATGAAAAACTTCGAACAACTTTCATGTTGACATAAAAAATGTTAGTGTTAAATATTCTTTAAATACACATACGTTTTTTTGGGATTAGTTAACGATTCAGATGAGATCTGTGAAAGTAATAGAGGCGTTAAGAGCGGCCGAATGCGGTGCGCCATCATCAACCATTATGTCACGGACACCGTTGACTTTATTGTTTTAGTAAGTAACACTTGTTTGTAATTTTCAGAATAGGAAATACCTTTAATAATAGTACTATATATATGTATATATTGATATAATATATATTATATCTTAAGTTTTCTTAAAAATGTCTTAAAACTGTGTATTGTTTATAGACGAGTTAAAACATGTAAGCCTATATTTTAGGAAAATTAAGAAAAAGTTTTACAAATAACATAGATGTTATATTTAAAAATATAAAAACGTGCTAACATTATTACGTACACAATATGTTACAATACCAGTTCTCCGGGGCTACAGCATATATTTATCTTAAGATCAATCACTGCAGGATGTACCTCTACAGTGGGTATAGGGGGGGAGCAAGGATTCTGATTGACTTGCACGCTTAGCGACTCGTACAGCCTTTCTTACACAAAAACTTCTCCAGAGCCCTGCAGGCTTGCTCTATAACAGGCTTAAATTCCCACTTTGGAATCCAGTTTCCACACACTCTTTCCCATCTTCAGTTTAGGAGGAGAATGGATCAGTGTTTGACTGGTTACATTCCCCCAAAAATATTGTGTTTGGTAAGTTGATCTCAGAATGTTTATCAAGAGCAGCCGCCGTTGGTGGAATACTATCCAAAGATATGTTTCTTGAAGAGAAAAGGACGTTAAAGGTTTTTATCAATGGATAGTTCAGCGCATTCAATATCTTAGAAAATCACAACACAAACGTGCAGTTTTTTGCGGGATGATTCGCTCAAGCAACCCTCACATGTTGTGCGATTTCTACGAATGCTTCAGTTACACTCATATTTGTTCCATCTATTCAAAGTATGAGTTTTTACTATAGTTGAAAAGACAAATGTGTTATTGCACCCAGAAAATTGGTGAAATAATTTCAAAACTGTGGACTTATACTCACGAGAATATTTACAGACTTCTGATACCAAGACTGTTCATTTGAAAGTAATAAGATACCGCTACTATTCCCATGTCTCCATGTTGTGCTGTAGACCATCAAGCACATGTAGTATATAATACGCCCAGCTCCTTGTTCCTGAACCACACAGACACAGACTAGCTTACTACATTTTTCCCTATGTGGAGGACGTTGAGCTAGTTCACTGAATATTTAGCGAGAGTGAGGAAACATCGGAGAAAGGGGTCATTGTACAAAACCTGGCGTCGTATTCCAGAACTTCTCTTTATTTTGAACCGCTTTCCTACGAGTGTCATTGTTGTGAATGTCCCATACAATATCGATTCTTTTAGTGTTTAAATTGAACATTATCAAACTTTCCAAACAAATAGGCCTACTACCTTATGAGGGCTATAAAATGCACGCTGTGTTTTATTAATGATTTTTAACGAGCCACAATAATTATTTTAAGTACAATTACTTAATCTTTATTACTATCCTGTAATAAAGAAACGCATAGTTGCTTTCAAGTGGCTTTAAGAGTAACTACACGTTTTAACCGCGTTACATAAACTATGGACGTGCAAACGTGTGGCTTGGTTTACAACTAATCATGCACAGACGGTGTATATAAATGCGCTTGTAAAAACGTTCTGAAGGCCGACATAGATAAATATGTTCAAACGTCCCTAGGTTGCGTTCGGCTGCGTGTTGTGTTATTTTTATTCTTAACGCTACTGTGATGTATTACTGAAACAAGTGAATATAATTATAATGTTTCAAGATCTGTTTTCTAGAAATATTTCATAAGATAAACTATCATAGCAGCTTCCAGAACAGGCCAAAGTAGCTTAGTGCCACAAAGATGACTTTTATATTGTATTGATAATAAAAAAATATGTTTTAGGCCTACTCCTTGGTGTAAGCTCACAACCGAGCTATACCGACCAAGCGGCCGGCGCCGTTAGTGATGAGAATGCCAACATTGGCGGATAGAGTGTGTCATGTGGTCAACGAGTTTAAAAAACAATAGTCCTAACTACAAACGATTGTCCTACTTTAAAAAAATTGACTTGATTTTAGCGATGTTTCAAACATAGTTTGCCTCTAATTTAAAGAGGCTTCACTGGCACGCCGTGGCTTTCGACCACTTGGGGCGCGAGCCTGTTTATCAGCTCTAAAATGATGCCCTACACCAACAACCTCTGCAAATAGTTACATAAATAGAAGGATAATAGCTAAACGAAGTACATATTTTATAATTTCATAAAATTTGTTTAAATGCCTTCATTTTTCAATAATAGGATTTATAACATCTTTAGTATTATTATTATTATTATTATTAGCACCGCGTCTTATTACCCGTTCGGGTTATACGCACTTACGCTAATGTGTAATGGTAGGGTGATTGTGAGATGAAATGGAGGACCTACAGTTTTACATGGGATCCGAACCACGGTGGAGGCCTGGCATTCCCCACATTCACAAGATGTCTTGTCAGAGGTGAAGGAAGGGTTTGGTATTCAGATAAATCTGTGCCGGGACCGAGGATTGAACCCCGGCCGCCAGCATAGAAGTCTGACACCTTACCCCTAGACCACCAGGTCACCAACATCTTTAGTAGATCGCAAAATACTTTTTCATTTTTCCAGTTTTATAATTCAATAAACATAAGAGTAGTGTAATGATTAGGGCCTACACATTATAAAATACGACACTTTTACTTACATCAAAGTAAACAATCTTTGTAGAATTTTGTATTATTTTTTAATTTGTTTTAAAGATAACGAATAATATTCAATGCCTTGTCAGGCACGGCTGCCATCATAGAAACAGGCCGCCATCTTGAATCCTGATGGAAATTTGTTGGGAGTATGGGAGTAAACATGAAAAATCGTTCATATTAACGGGAGTTATTTAAGTAGATTAAGATTGTTTTATCAAAAATTATTAATTGAGTAATACTACTGAAGAAAAAAAAATGAAATAACTGTACTTTTAAAATCAAACTATTCCACTTTTATAAAATATTAAGAAATAAAAGACAAGATTTGTTGGGGTTAAATGTGTTGTTAGAAAGGCACAGAAAAATTCAAGAAATTTCTTGAGGCTTAAGGCAATGACAAATCATCAGAAAACACCTTGTCCCGTTAGGGTGAACGTGTTTGAAACGATGACGTCACCCAGCAACCAATCAGAATGGGGCAACGTCATCTCATGTTCCCAACAACGGTTCACAAGTTACGACAACGTCTTCCTTCTGGACATATAACACGCGATCATCACAATCAATAGACAATGGACATTCAATATTCTCAGCCCGTACTTGTAAGTTATAATGCTTTCATTTCCATCGTGAATTTAAGAAACACCTTAACTTTACAATCTTCAGTGTTAAATTGTAGAGTAGTTTTCAGTTTAATGTTTACTTAGTTTTGGAACCCTCATTCAAAATAAAGAGATATCATAAAAATATTACGGATGTTCTTAAAAGGAAACAAATAGAAATTACCGTCATAAAATATATCCCGGCACTAAAACCATCTACTTCTTCAAATCTGAGTGAATGACGAGTACTTTTTTCTTTTTTTCTAAAACATAAACAAAGAAATTTTACAGTTAACGGGGATGATATACGTGTTTACGTCAGTTAAATTATATGGTAACTTTTATTTTCTAACTTTTAAAGACTTAAACATGACTTTGCAGTTTACAAATACATTTTTTTAAAGAAAGAATAATTCATTTAAGCCGAACACCTGCAAAACGTTCCAGCCTCTAGCAACAACTCACCCATTTAGCAGTGGACCGTTGGAATCACACGTTTAACTGGTCATAAATTTCCCTAGTAATCTATAGTTCGCTAAGTGAAATATTCTGGAACCACACGTTTATCGACTAAGTATCCAGGAATTGTAAGTCGACCCTTTTTCAGAAACACGATAAAAGTGAAAGGCACCAAATGCCAATTACTTACTAGTCTGAGCTAAAAATCCGAAGTTTAAAGCAAATTTCAGTAGCATATCTGTTAGAATGTGAACGATCATCCGAAATCGAAGAAAATCGAAGGCAAGTGAAGATACTTCTGAAAGTTGCCAGTTTTCTGGGTTGGAAAGGCTTAGGATTCATAGGCTACGACGAGTCGGAGGACTTTGTGAATAAAGAGAATTTTCTGGAAATGCTATAAACACTTTGTGAAGACAATCCTAAACTCAAAGAAAGAATTAGTCGTCGATACAGCCAGTACAGCTTTCCAGAGTACAAGAATGATTTGATATCCATGCTTTCTTCCCGAAAGGTATGGAGTATCGTTTAAAAAGTAAATGAGTTAGGCTTCTAATCAATCATAGATGATAAAACCAAATACATTTTTCAAGGTGGAACAGTTGGCCATTCTAATTAGATATGTTAATTGCGAGGGTTGGAAAGTGAATGAGAGAACAACATGTTTACATAATATAAAATAGTGCAGTGCAGGGAATATTAGAAATGCACTCTTTTCCTTTCTTTCAGAACAAGGACTGGACTTTGTGTGGGGCAGTGTTATGATTATGCCAAAGTGATGAATATTTGGGCAAGTCGGGTCTAAGCTAGGGTGAAAGATCAGGCACCTCATGCTTCATACTTTCACTGCCATTCTCACCATCTCAATCTAGTGTTAGTGCATTCGTTGAATGTTGTTGACGAAGCTAAATACTTTTTTCTACCCTTCAAACGATCTAGTGCTTCATATCAAACAGATCTCCACACGACATAAGCTATTTTTTAAAGTTCAAAGAAAACTGAAGCAACCCAATGTGAGCTTAGAACGGTTAGTCCTTACATGACGAGTTAGTTAATGACTTTGCTAAAATTAAATCAAGACTTTACCCTTTGCTACATTAGTGGTTTTTACCTATGGTCAATAAAAAATAAATTGTTTTGTTAATTTAAATTAACATTTCTTGAGTTTATGTCAATGCTGTGAATGTTGTCATTTGTTTGCCTCTAAGCCATATTGACAGCGAGCAAGTGCATGTATTGTACATTACATTTATGTAGGAGAAGAAGTAAAACTATGGGTGGATACTGAAAATATATGGAAAATTGTTAATTTTAGACTTTCGAAGGAATAGGTAACGGGTACGCCAAGCAATATACCCTATAAGGTCTTACCTAAAAAAAATCTTCTTTCCCTCCCCGTATCAAAAATTGAAATGACACCCCTGTTTATATTTGTCTGATAAACGTATGTGCCAAGTGGCTTGCTTTCACTAAAAATTGCAGAATTTTCACAATTTTCATCGTCAGTCACACCTAACACAAGATAAATACTCCTAGTAGAAAATTAAATAAGACAGGATAAATATGGTGACTAACATCGGCCATTTTAGAGAGTTCAAAAGTGATAAAAGCTTGTTCCGTGTTCATCCGCATCGCAAATATGTTTTGACAGTTTGACAAGTACAGTCGATTTACATCGCTTATCAAAGGGACAGAACATATTTACGACGCGGATAAATATGAAGATTTTAGTGGCCTTTTTTAACTGCCAGAAAAAGCCAAAGTTACCGTAAACGAACTATACATCCAGTTGAACATTATTATGCATAAAAGCAAAAGTCAAAGAATGAAACTACTACACGTTATTTGTAAAGCTTTATTAATAAAATTCATTTTCCTCTTTTTGTAAATCCCTCACAGTTTTGTTTAAACCAACACCCTGTAAAGATTATAAAATGTTAAAAACAAATACGTTTGTAAAAAAGTGAGATACTCTTATTACAATGTCATCATCGCTGCTTTTTAATGAATATTAACGTGAAACCCATTTTATACATAGAATAATGCGATTAGTTTTAGCTTTATCTCGAGAGATATTGAAGCGAACTTCATGATTAATTAGTAGACAATTTCATCTCCAGGTTTAAAACCGAAACTTGATTAATTAAAAAATACATAGCAGAGGTGGGTCCCTATTAATCTCTTACCCTATTTAGTAGTAAATAAAAATAGTATGTTCAGCATTTTGTAGGATTATGAAAGAACATTTTGTATAAATACGCTAAGCCTTTCATGATGACATATTACGATTAAATTTTTAACAACTTAACATTATGAAGGGACAATAAAATGTAGATAGGATTATATAACTGCCAAGACATATTTTACATGCTCACTTCATAGAGCATTATCAATAACGTGTTTTATTTATTAATCACAACTCTATGATGGAATGTAGAACCATTACGCTTTCAATATTAATATTTAATGTGTACGTATACAATAAGACTGTAGCCAAACATTTCATTTAGGGGTGGGGGGTCTACCTTCAGTTGCTCATGGTGAGGTTCCCCAACAGGAGATGCAAGGAGTCTTGTTTTAGCATCAAGTCCCCTTTGAACCAATTTAAGGTTTTCTTTAAAAAAATACTGGAGTTGGAGGAAATACGAATTATTTGAGGTGCCAATAAAATATTAACTTAGGGGTAATAGAAAGAGTATAAAAATTCATTATTAATAATATATTCGAAAAGAGTTCAAATCCACAAAACAACCCTATCCATACCCATATAGCCTTGCTATATAAGTAATATAATAATAATATTTAGCACCGCGTCTTACTACCCGTTCGGGTTATACTTTTTAAGTACTAATTACTATAATGGATTAGGAATTGGGAAGGTTGAATTAGAGGAAGTAAACCCACATTTGCGTGGAGGGAGAGTGGAAAACCATTTAGGAAAAATCACCCCCAGTTCATCCGACCGAGATTCGAACCTCGATCTCCCCGTCCTCAGCAGTAGAGCTCAATATGACAAGCGCGTTAGCCAACTACGCCACCGAGGCGGGTGCTATATAAGTACCCGATTTTAAAAATAGCTTAACCTAAAACAACAACACTGACCACCAAACTTACCCGTCCCAGCGGCTAAGTAGTGTGAGTGGTTGGTCATAAGCCTGGGTTCGATTCTGGGCAAGGCTGAAGAAGAAATTTGTGACTTCTTTTTATATGCGTTTTTTACTTTTTATTCAGTGAATATCAACGCGTTGGGGTTGAGTATGTAGTATTAAATTTGGTACGAACTATTGTTGTTCACACATATTATCCTAAATAGTGTTGAAAATGACACCTGGACACGGGAATCCAACCCGGGACTTTTGGTTTAGCGCCCGGATGCAATACTACAGGGTTATCCAGGTTCGTCTCGAATTCTCCGCCGGAGACAAAATAAATTTAAGTTAATATTTGTGAACGGCAATCTCTGTAACAAATGAAAAAAGTCAAGTTAATGGGTATAAACGCAGCATGTAGACCTGCAGCATAATGACAATGCGCGTCCGAACTACATCATTTGTAGCCCATCTTGTGGTAATATTGACCACTAACCAGTACTGATGTACCATTACCAAGGGGACGTCCTAATGTACTAATCCTATATCCTTTCCATGATGGCTCTTTCCATGTCCTGATGAGATGAAATGATGGTTATAGTGAGTATGATAGTTTGGAACCACTTAAACACCACTTAAGCCTAATTAACAAAACCCTAGTGATTGTTGGGGTAGTTCCCCTTTCTAAAAAAATATCCGAGGTACCAGCCGGGAATTGAACCTACGACCCTTAAGCTCCTAGCAAGGTGCACTGACCCCTATACCACGGGGGTGGTTATCATGTAGCCTACAGTAAAACTAGTACACCCAGCATAAAAAATGCCGGCCACAAGTTAATGGCACTGTGTTTATAATTTAAAATTCACCGGCAAATTTTCCTGTTAAAATTTTCAGGTCATTGAATCAGAGGGAAAGGCGATATATTCGTAAAGACTTTGATTATAATATTGAATAATGAAGTAAGACCCGACGTCACTGACACATTCAAACACCAAGCGCTGTAGCCAATACGTTGAGTGCTAGAAGAGAAATGGAATCTTTATTATTACTATATTGGAACTTGTTTGATAAAATTGTTAGTGTACTTATGGTAAGTTAAACTGAACTGTTTAGGTTAAAACTTGAGATGTCTTGATTGCATTCGTGTAATTTAGTTAGTATAAAGCTTTTCTGGTAAAAATGTAGGGAACATTTTCCTTCACGTTTTAAGCAACCCCATACAATGAAACTGGTAAAAATATCAATTTAAAAATCCGCCCCGATTCGTTGTGACTGTGTTTCTGAAATCCATTAAGTAGCTGACAATCTAAAATTTCCATCAATGGTTATACTATGGTTATACTTAGCACCGCGTCCTACTACCCGTTCGTGTTATACGCTTAAGTACTAATCACGCTAGTGGGTTAGTAATTGAGGAGGTTGAATATAGAGGAAGTGAACCAGCATTTGCGTGGAGGGAGAGTGGAAAACCATCTAGGAACCTCCCATCCCAGTTCACCCGAGCGAGATTCAAACCTCGATCTGCCTATCCTCGGCAGTCTAGCTCAACACAAGACTAGCGCTTTATCTAGCTACGCCACCTAGGAGGGTATTAAACTATGAACTTTGGTAAGTATGGAACATAGTAGATAGTTAGTAAATAAGAGGAGCATCAGCGTGCTAAACCAAAGGTACCGAGTTCAGTTCCCGTGTACATATGTCACATGCTTCTATGCTTATATATATGTGTGTGTATATATCTCCAAGTGTCTAATGCTTATTTATGTATATGCCTATGTATAAATTATATATAATATAGTATTATATATAAAATATTTATATAATATATAGGTATATATATATATGAATTATAAATTATATTCTGTGTGTTTAAAAAGTGCAAGTGAAATACCGCGATAACAAAAAAAGTGTTTATAAAATCTAATAAATAGCATTATTTAATATAAATAACAGTTAAGATGATTGGCCCTTTTAATTTGGCGTGGGTGACCTGGCGGTCTAGGGGTAAGGTGTCAGACTTCTATGCTGGCGGCCGGGGTTCAATCCTGGGTCCCGGCAAAGATTTATCTGATTACCAAACCCTTCCTTCACCTCTGACAAGACATCTTGTGAATGTGGGGAATGCCAGGTCTCCACCGTG